>JAAAKG020157391.1:12578-23361 GCA_010014905.2 Druon quercuslanigerum | reverse complement strand
ATATGGCTCAAAATTGTTATAATATCTAATATGTACAAAGGTCCCAAAACTGACGTAAGACTCAAATTTGCCATATTACCATATTCGGACATAAGGCCCAAAATGAAAATCGGGCTAAATACTGATATAGGGCTCAACATTTCGCAAAGTTGCCTTAGTACCATATATGAACATAGGGCCCAAAATTGACATAGGGCCCAAAACTGATGTAGGTCTCAAAATTGGCATAGTACCCAATATGGAAAAAGGACCCAAAACTGACATAGGACTCAAAGCTGCCATAGTACCATATATGGACCTAGGGCCCAATACTGATATAGGGCTCAAAATTTCTCAATGTTTCCTTAGTACCATATATGAACATAGGGCCCAAAATTTACATAAGACCCGAAACTGACATATGGCTCAAAACTTTCATAATACCTAATATGGACAAAGGTCCCAAAATTTAGATA
Organism: Druon quercuslanigerum; assembly: GCA_010014905.2. Classification (NCBI taxonomy): domain Eukaryota; kingdom Metazoa; phylum Arthropoda; class Insecta; order Hymenoptera; family Cynipidae; genus Druon; species Druon quercuslanigerum. Next base: position 22,906 of record JAAAKG020157391.1, on the reverse strand, counting down.
GAGCCCAAAATGAACGCAGGGCCCAAAACTGACATAGGCCTGAAAATGGTCATAGTGCCCGATATGGACATAGGGTCCAAGACTAGCATAGAACCAAACAATGCATAGTATCCAATGTGGACATGGGGCCAAAAACTGACATAAGACCAAAAATTGACATAGGGCCCAAATTTCAAATTAAATTTCACATTATTATTATTATTATTATTATTATTATTATTATTATTACACGATTAAGCCGTTGCCCTTTCGAGGTAGGCGTGACTCACTCGGTGGGGACATTGGGTCCAAAATTTACACAGGAAGAAAATTGACATAGGACTCACATTCTATAAAATCGAAATCAGCTTCTAATGAGAATACAAAAGTCCACACCTAAAATGGTGTTTTACTAAAGGTCAAGAAAGTTTGATCAGACAAAGTTATCTGGCGTTAAGGAAATAAACGTGGAAGTTGCTAATCTTAAAGTGACACTGACCACAAATTGAAGTTAGGTCGGCTGCGATTTTCGATAAAAAATGTAATCTTCATTTTAAATTAAAAATACAAAATACCTTCCGAGATATTAGGCGTCTGAATGCGGGTGAAAGATGTTTTGAATAAAAAAGTTAGTCGATTCTGAGTAAATCTTCTAAGAATATATATGTTACAATTTCACAGGTTTTTAAAATCGGCTCTATAGGAAGCGATTGTAAATACAATTTTTAATTTTTTACAAAAATAAAAACAATTTATCAAGATATGGGTACTATAAATAAGAATAAAAAATTTTTTAAACAAAGAATGTTTCTTTTCCGTGAAAATCAAAATTTAGTTTGACGGAATTGCATTGAGGTTTTTAGGTGAAAATACTATAAAAAGACGTTTTTTTAATAAACGATAATAATTTAGAAAAATATTTATGATAAAGGGAAGAAAACATTATTACTGCGCTTATGTTCTACGCTAAAAGTTTTACTGAAATTTGAATTTAAATATTTTTTAATGCTACACTAAAAAATGAGAATGCAAACAAACCTTTGAAGCACAACCAATTATCGTAAAATATTGTTCATGTAGTTCTTACTGCGACTCTTTAATTCTTATTTTCAACTGAAAAGATAATTATTGTCCTTTTGGTTAAAATTTTTTATTTGTTTATTGAACTATTAGGTTAAAAATACGTCTAGTTCATTGAAAATTCGTCTTTTTAGTAAAAAAATTAATGTTCTTGGTTGAAAATCCAAATAAACTTGTTTAGCAGTTGACTCACTTTATTCAAAATTAATTTTTGTTGTTGAAGATTCACTATTTAAGCTTAAAAACATTCTTTTTGGTTGCAAAGTGATTTATTTGGTTGTCAATTCGTTTCATATTGAATTTAATATTATACCTACAATAATTCTATTAAAAAAATGTGTTACTTTATTTCCCTGTAAAATTACCTTATTTCCTCTATTTTTAGAGAATTTTGGTCTGCAAAGTAAGATGGGTCGAAAAAAATTCAAAATAATTAGATTAATTAGTAATAGAACTGAAAAGTATCCTTGTGGAATTACGATTGGGAATTTTCAATTTTTTAAATTTCTTGTGTATGCAACAAAGTTTAAACAATTTTTTGTTGGTAAAGTTTAAGGAATTCAATAACCTTAGTCGGAAGAAAGTCAAATTTTTTTTGTCCGAATATATAATTTTTAAAAATGGCGAAAAAGGCAGTTTTGTTAATTTGTAGCTAAAGTTGCCAAAAAAAATACTTTTCGTTTTTTTACTACTTTTTTATGCTCTTTTTAATAAACTGCGAAAACGCATATGAATTTTTAACTAGTTAAATTAAGCGAAAAAATCGGATTTATAACAGAATAGTTGAATTCTTTCCAAAATAATAAACTTTCAATGAATAAAAATATTTTTTAAACGAAATATTTAAATTGTCAATAAAAGTAGATGCTTTTTGAACCAAAAATGTAATCGTTAAAGTTTCAGTTTGAAAATTAATTTTCTATAAAAGTTGAATTTTTAACCAGTTGAATCAAAACAAAGAAAAATCATTGGTAACCAAATATTTTAACTCTTATCCAAAAAAATGAATATCGATCAAACAAGATTAATTTTCTAACATACATTTTTTACCAAACAGTTCATTTATCTATTTATGGAGGATAAATTTTGAAACAAAAATGCAATAGCTAAATTTTCAAAAATTTGATTAAAAAATTTGTGTTGATTTAAAGAAATGAATTTTTAACAAAGTAATTCAACTTTTAACCAAATAGTTGAACTCTCAACAAAACAGATAATTTTTTTACCGAATAGTAGTTAAATTTTTATCAAAAAAGATTAATTTTCCGCCAAGAATAACGTTCTAGCAAAAGAGACGAATTTTCAATGAACTGCATATCAAACAGTTGAATTGCCAACCCGAAAATAGGATTTAAAAAAAAAATAGGTAACTGTCTACTAAGTATTAAAATTTTCATAAAAATATTTTACTTTTTATCCAAGTAGTCGAATTTCAAATTAAAAAAAAGGAATTTTTGAAGTAATGGTTAAATTTTGTACACCATTGTTGAATATTTAATAAAAAAAACGACTTTTCTACATAACATTTCATTTCTCTACCTGAAAATATGAATTTTCAACTAAAAGGACGAATCTCTAAACGAAAAAACGAGTTCTTTAATGATTGATTCAAATGTAAACAATGCAGTTAATTTTTTAACAAAAAAAAAGACGTGTTTAAAAAAATTTGATTCCTTAACCAAACAGATTAATTTTCAACCAACCAGTTGTATTTTTAATAGAAAAAAATAATTTTTAGGCAAATAGTTGAATTTTTAACTAGAAAATATCAATTTCCAATTAAAAGGATCAATTTCTAACCAAAGGTGGAATATTTACATTTTCTACCAAATTAACCCACAAAAAAACGACTAATTTTTAAGAAAATATTTAGTTGGTGAAAAAATATAAAAATATGTTACAGTTATCAAAGAAATTAAGTAGTCCCCAACAAAATTAAAAAAAGGAAATACCACTAATTATAAAATAATTTTTCACAACTATCCCTTATCAATCAAGAAAGTACGTGATTTTAATTTTGTAAGGGTTATTTTATAGAAAAAATACAATCAAAAATGATTTTATAATTTGTGGTATTTCCTACTTTTTAATTTTTTGTGGTCTTCTTAACCACTAAATGGGAGTAATTTCAAAAAATTAAAAAAAAAAAACGAAAAGAGATGCTCATTTTGATTTTCAAAGTCGAATAATTTGATACCTGTAACATATTTTTATATTTTTCCCCAGGTCGCAAGGGAGGTTCAAAAAATAGGCGAACTTTTGTGTCACCCTTCATTATCAGGAATTATTAAACGTTCTAAATCCCTGGAAAAAGTATCGGATAGGAAATTCTTTCGAACCAATCCGAATCATTCCGGAATCTTTATCGGAACCAATGAGAGTTAATTCAAACCGATCTAAAAAATGTTCTACATTTTGTTCGATCCAAATCTGTTGAAAATTGATCCGGTTTAATCCGCTTTAATCCGAATCAAATCTTCAATACAAATGAACCCAAATCAGTTCGAACTCGGAATGATAAACACTTAATTTTCAATCCAAATGAATCCGAGTTCCGATTGAATTTGATTCATTCGGATTGAAAATCGTTTTAGGTCAATCCGAGTTCGGATTTATTCTAATTGAAAATTTGATTCGGATTTATTCGGATTTTAAAATCGGGTTTAACCGCTTTAAGTCGGTTTATTTTTCAATGGATTCGGGTCCAATGAAATGCAGAATTTTTTCCGGATTATTTCGAATTAACTCGCATTTGCTCGGACACAGATTCCGGAATTATTTAGATGACTTCGAATTGGTTCGGAAGAACTTCCTATCCGATACGATTATCAGAGATGTTATCTAAGTTTGTAACATTAACTTCACTAACTAAAAACACTTAATATCACGCTTGAATTTTCCAAACTCTTAAAAGCTGCTTAATCGTAATTTTTGGCTTGACCCCCCCTCCCTGAAATTAGTACCGTAGTTTATGAATGGTTCCTTACTGAGACCATAAAAATAAAAATGAATTAAAGATTCTTTAATCTTAAAATGCCTTTGCTTCCAGTGACGACTTGGAAGCTCTTGCGGTGGAGGGGAATAAGAAGAAGGCCATCGAGAAGAAGGGCCAGACTAATAAGGTAATTCGAGTGTTATTCGTAAGTTATAAAGGCCCTGGGTCACCGATAACGATACAGGAGACTTTATATCGAAGAAGATAGCGAGTTCTCATTAAGAGGCCATCGTCAGAGATAAAAGTTTTCTCGCAAAGCGCTCAGGCAGTCCGAGTGTCCATCGTGTTGGTGAAGCATTGGTGGTTGAAACTGGTGTGAGAGTTCTAATCACCCTCGACGATGATTTCGTGACGAAGGTTTGATCGGCCTCGAGGAAGAGCCGCTACGAGGAACGAAACTCCATCATCGTGAGGGAGATCGCGACCACCTTCCGGAGGAACATGTCCAAGAAGCAATGGATGGTCCTGTTGATGCTGTTCTTGACCTACCTTCTTCTGGGCGCATCGATCTTCTACCACATCGAGAGTCGCCTCGAGGTCGAAAAAGTCAGAAAGGCCATTGAAGAGCGCATCGAGATTAATGGTGAGTTCCAATTTCTTTTTTATCTTAGCATATATGTATGAAGAATGGAAGCGTTCATATGAATAACAAACAGGTTGGGACGAACAAAACAAATTTAAAACTCGAATACCGCCAGTAACTCTCTGGTAGAAAACGAGAGCGTGGAACAATTGTTAAAAAGGACAAAAAGGCCTTAAAAAGGGGAAATAGGATCATTTTTTTCATGAAAAAAGTTGAAAAATAGGGAAATAAATGAACACTAATTTTTACATCCTTGATAGAAGAAGCAGTCTTTTTATAAGAAACAGTATTAAATGATAATTTTTTTAGGATTTTTGCCATTAGATAATTTATTTTCAAGAAAATTTTCTCTTGTAAAAATTAAAAAAATTATTAATAATTAGATCGTAAAACTACTGATTATAAATAAATATTTACACCTGAGACTTGTTATTACATTTTTACTGTACTCAATACTTTGATTAATAATTATAATAAATAATAAATAAATAATAATAAACATAATGTAATAAAAAACAGTCAAAGTTCAAGCGTGTAAAATATACTAGCACTAAACAAATAACGTATGTCAAACGAAAGTCTGTCTGCAAGACAATTTTCAATGGATTTTCACTTTGTCGAAACAAAATTTTTCTATTTAACAACAAAAGTGAACAATATTTGTTTCCTAACTTTTCAGTTGAACCTTTTTTAAAGATCTTCACATCAACTAAAGAAAAGCTGAAGTAAATTTAATAGATGTTTAGCAATAATTTTCAGTATGTTAGAGTAAAAAAAAAGTTTCTTATATTTTTTTAAACAAATCAATAAACAAAAGCCATTTAATCGCACTTTGCAATGATTAATTGCTTGACATTCATAGTTTTAATATAAAATATGAGATAAATTAATGCCTTATTGCGATAAATGAAGAATAGCTGCTGTTTGACACGAATTTATATAATTTATATAAACAAATACACAGCTTTTGTATGAATTTTGAATTTGCTTAGCAAAATAAATTAAAAATGTATTGCCATTGTGGCTTTGCAAGTATACAAGAGCGGTTAATTATTTAAACAATTTCTATAAAAAAGTGTACATTTTGGCTACTTTTGCATAAACAGGCTTATTTTTTGGTCCAATAAATTAGAAATAATGTATTATCAATGATTCCTTCTTATAATATTTTTTAGTAAACAAAAAGCGTTGACTGTATAAACAATACTTATAATTAATTTATTATTATAATTTATTATATTATATATTAGAATTATTTCTTCTTGTCATATTTTTCTAGGCAGAAAAAAGTCTTGGTTATCCAAACAATATTTATAAATAAATTCAAATTTTGAAAATTTTTTCAGGATAAATATTAAATTTTTTTGTTGAATGAACTAAAAAACTAAGGTGATCATATACGTTGATATTAAAGGTGTAATAGGTTCTTGGTTATTGGTATAATTCGTTTATCAAATTATCTATCGTATACTGATAAAAACCGAAAATCTGAATAATCTTTTTGTTCCTAAAAAGTGAAACTTACTTCTTTCCGCCAAAAAATTTTTCATTTATCATGGAAAAATGGTCAAACTGTGAATCTGTTTAAAAATATTATTTAAATAATTAATAGTTCTTGTTAATTGGATAATAAAAAACCTATTCTTGCATAAGTGGTTATATTGTACATATTTATACTAAATTTGTTTAAATAATTAAATATTCTTATATATTGGCAAAGTATCATAGCAAAGATTCATTGGAAATATATTTTAAGTTGATTTCGCTAAGAAAATCTAGTCTTTTTTTGGAAAAATATTAAAAATGTGGATTTATTCATGAAAATAATTTAAATAATTCATATTTTTTTATTAATTTAAACAAAATTACATCACTGTGACATAAGAAAACTGTATATTTGTGTAGGAATGTTGCTAAATAAGTATCAAACATCAGCTATTGTTAACTCAATAACAATGAGGCAGTTATTAATCTCTCTCGTATTTTAAATAAATACAATGAATTTTAAACCACTAATCATTGAAAATCAAGAAACAATCGGTTGTGTTCATTAATTTGTTTAAAAATTTTAAGCAATATTTTTATCACTGTAAACTATGGGAAATTGTTTTTAGAAAAACAAACAAAAGTATTTATTATTATTTCTCTTCTTTAGCAAATTTAAAGACCATAAAAAAGATGAATCTAGAAAGTTAAGAAAGAAATATTGTTTATTTTGTCGTGGAATAACAAATTTTTGTTTGGTCAAAATAACTTTTACCCACAAAAATTCTCTTGACTACATTTTGCTTAATTTCTGAAACGAAAATCTCTTGAAATTGTTTGTAATAATTTAAAATAACTTAAAATAGTAAAAATCCTTTCAATTTTTTTTAATTGCTGTTAAAAAAAGTCTTACTTTCGTAATTTTAATATTTTTATGAATTTCAATATTTTTACTTATTTGTAGATCCTAACTGTTTCGGGGAATATTATTATTCACATATTGTTTAATTTCAAATAGCAATATTTCTTTAATCTTAAATTAAAACTTGTTTATATTTAAAAAAGTAAATGTACAAGTGATAATTCAAAAATTGTTTAATTTTTAAATGCACAAAGTAAAAATAAAATAGTCAAATATGAATATTTTGAAATTAAGCCTTGAGGCACAAAATAATTTTATTTTATTAATTTTAAAATAAATAAAATCAAAATTTTTTTGTTTTATTTTGGTCTCTAAGAAAAGAAGCATAGGTTTCTTTGTTTAAGAAGAAGTTAAAAAAAAGTATATTAAGTATATTGAACAAAAAAATATTTAACATCTACTTAAAACTGCGGTTAAATTTTTTGAATTATAAAAAGCTGGTTATTATTAATTTTTGAAATTGTCTTAAAATCTCTTTCTTATTAAACGTCAGGCCATATTATTTTATTATAGTTAATTTTAAAAATACGTTGTTTGCTTAGATTGAACAAAAAAAAATATTTTATCTTTAAAGTTTTATTAAAATCATAAATAATTGTTTCAAATTAGTCAAATTCAAAAAGTTTAATTATTTATAATAGATAATTATGATTTTAAAAACTTCAAAAAATTTTCAGGTTTTTTTATGGGATTTCAAGAAACATAAATATAAAATGATTTTAAGGGAGTTAAAGGAATTTTAATATATTATTAGTGATTTCAAGAGATTCGAAATGATTCCCACGAAATTCTGAAATATTTCACTAATTTTTAAAGTGATTTCAAAGATTTTAAGAGAATACACAAGATTTCGAAATTTTTGATCACATTTTAGGAATTTTATTCCATTGTTAGAAATTTAAAGCGATTCTCACGGATTATAAGAACTTTTTGTGGAATTTTGAAGATTTTAAGCGATTTAAAGTATTTAAACTGGTTTTACGTGTTCCAAGGATGTTAAAAAAGGCTTTCAAAGGATGCTAAAATATTTTATGCAATTCCCAAGTATTTTTGCGAATTTCGAAGGATATCAGGGGATATCAATGAGATTTCAAAAATTAAAAGGGATTTAAATAAATTTAGAAAGATTTAAAAAGATTGCGATTTCAAAGAACTTAAAGAGATTTTAACGGATTTGAAGTGTTGCAAAGAGGTTTTCATGATTTTTAAGAATTTCGAGGAATTTTCATGACTTTAAAGAGACTGATAAAGATGAAAAGGCTGTTACGTTTTTTTTAAGAGCCCCTTAGAGTTACTGGCATATTCGATTTTCTCATTAAAACTTTTTATTATTTTATACCTTTAATTTATTCAAAAAAACTTATATCCGCTTAGATCTTTTGTTTGGTTTTTCTTTCCTCATAGTTATTTTCTTACTCATTTTTCCTTTCTTCTCCTTTGTCTTCTCTTTAGCAGTAATTATGATAAGATCCTGAATTTCTGCCGACTTGCGAAAAGGCCAACTATAAAAAAGTATTTTTTCCCGATGGGGGGTATGGCTATAAACAGGTGTTTTTTCATAATGGGTGGGATGGCTAACTATAAAGAGGTTTATTTTTCCTATTTGGGGTATAGCTAACTATAAACAGTTTTTTTTTAATTGAGGTATTACCAACTATAAGCACATGAATTTTCGCCTATTTGGGGTATAGAAAACTATAAACAGGTGGGTTTTTAGCTGATTTTATGTATGCACAACTATATACAAGTGGGATTTTCCGATTTTGGGTATGGATAACTATAAACAAGTGTTTTTTCCTATTTGGGGTATGGCTAATTATAAATAGGTGGTTTGTTTGCCGATTAGAGGTATGGCCAACTATAAAAAAGTAGTTTTTTCCGATTTGGGATATGGATAACTATAACCAGGTGTTTTCTTGTCTATTTGGGTTATGACCAATTATGAACAGGTGTTTTTTACGATTTGGGGTGTGGCTAACTATAAAAAAGTAATTTTTCCCCCGAATCGGGATACATACAACTGTAAAAAAGTGTTTTTTTTTTGTCGATTTGAGGTATGGCTAACTATAAATAGGTGGACTTTTTGCCGATTTAAGGTATGGCCAACTATAAAAAGGTAGTGTTTTTGGTGATTTAGGGTATGGCTAACTATAAACAGGTGTTTTCTTGTCCATTTGGGTAATGGCCAATTATTAACAGGTGTTTTTTTACGATTTGGGGTGTGGCTAACTATAAAAAAGTGATTTTTTCCCCGAATTCGGATACGAAAAACTGTAAAACAAGTATTTTTTTGTCGATTTGAGGAATGTTTAACTATAAACAAGTGCTTTTTCCGATTAAAGGTATGGCAAATTATAAGCACGTGGTTTATTTTTGCCTATTTGGGGTTTATCTAACTGTAAATATGTTTTTTTTCGAATTGAGGTATGACCAACAATAAACACGTGTATTTTTCCGATTTGGGGTTAAGCTAACTATAAATAGTTTTTTTTTTTAATTTGAGGCATTACCATCTATAAGCACATGATATTTTCGATTGGTGGTTTAGCAAACTATAAACAGGTGGGTTTTTAGCTGCTTTTAAGTATGAACAACTGTAAACAGGTGGGCTTTTGCTGATTTTGGGTATGTATGGATAAACAAGTGCTCTTTATCCAATTTGGGGTACGAAAAATTATAATAACGTGGTTTATTTTTGCCTATTTGGGGTATATTCAACTGCGAAAAGGTTTTTTCCGATTTGAGGTAGGACCAACTATAAACACTTGTATTTTTTGCCAATTTGGGGTTAAGCTAACTATAAACAAGTGTTTTTTGCCGATTAGATGTATGATCTATGATAAACAGGTTTTTTTTTACCGATTTAGGGTATAAGTAACTATAAAAAAAAGTGTTTTTCTCACAATTTGGGGTATATATAATTATAAAAGGTAGGTTTTTTTTGCTGATTTGGGGTATGGATAACTATAAAAAAGTAGTTTTTTCCGATTTGGGTTGTGGATAACTATAAACAGGTGTTTTCTTGTCTATTTTGATTATGACCAGTTATAAACAGGTGTTTTCTTATGATTTTGGGTGTGGCTAACTATAAAAAAGTGCCTTTTTCCCGAATTGGGATAGGAACAACTGTAAAAAAGGTTTTTTTTGTCGATTTGAGGTATGGCTAACTATAAATGGGTGGTCTTTTTGCCGATTTGAGGTATGACCAACTATAAAAAGGTGTTTTTTGCCGATTTGGGGTATGGATAACTATAAGCAGGTGTTTTCTTGTCCATTTGGGTTAT
>JAAAKG020157391.1:0-12478 GCA_010014905.2 Druon quercuslanigerum | reverse complement strand
GTTTTCTTGACCATTTGGGTTGTGAATAATTATGAACAGGTGTTTTTTTTACCATTTGGGATGTGGATAACTATAAATAGGTGGTCTTTTTTCCGATTTGAGGTATGACAAACTATAAAAAGGTGTTTTTTGCCGATTTGGGGTATGGATAACTATAAGCAGGTGTTTTCTTGTCCATTTGGGTTATGACCAATTATGAACCGGTGTTGTTTTACCATTTTGGGTATGGCTAACTATAACCAGGTGTTTTCTTGACCATTTGGGTTGTGAATAATTATGAACAGGTGTTTTTTTTACCATTTGGGATGTGGATAACTATAAACAAGTGGATTTTTGGCCGATTTTGGGTTTAGCTAACTATAGACAAGTGTTTTTACCGATTAGATGTATGACCAATGATAAGCAGGTTTTTTACCTATTTAGGGTATGAGTAACTATAAAAAAGGGTTTTTTACGATTTGAGGTATGGCTAACTATAAATGGGTTGACTTTTTGCCGATTTGAGGTATGACCAACTATAAAAAGGTAGTTTTTTTTGCCGATTTGGGGAATCGACCACGTGTTTTCTTGTTTATTTGGGTTATGACCAATTATAAACAGGTGTTTTTGTACGATTTGGGATGTGAATAACTATAAACAAGTAGATTTTTTGCTGATTTGGGATACGAACAACTGTACCAAATGTTTTATTGTTTATTTGAGGTATGGCTAACTATAAAAAGATGGACTTTTTGCCGATTTAAGGTATGATAAACTATAAAAAGGGAGTTTTTTGCCGATTTGGGGTATGGATAACTATAACCAGGTGTTTTCTTGTCCATTTGGGTTATGGCCAATTATAAACAGGAGTTTTTTTCACCATTTGGGGTGTCGATAACCATAAACAAGTGAATTTTTTGCGGATTTGGGCTTTAGCTAATTATAAACAAGTGTTTTTTACCGATTAGATGTATGACCAATAATAAACAGGTTTTTTTTATCGATTTTGTGTATGGATAACTATAAAAAAATGTTTTTTTGCCGATTTGAGGTATGGCTAACTATAAATAGGTGGACTTTTTGCCGATTCGAGGTACGGCCAACTATAAAAAGGTAGTCTTTTTTGCTGATTTGGGGTATGGATAACTATAACCAGGTGTTTTATTGTCTATTTGGGTTATGACCAATTATTAACAGGTGTTTTTTTACGATTTGGGGTGTGGCTAACTATAAAAAAGTGGATTTTTTGCCGATTAGAGGTATGGCTAGCTCTGACCAGGTGCTGTTTTTTAAATACTGGAAATATATGTGTTGCACGTACTCGAAGTAAGAAATTGACTAACATCGAGCGCTGTATTATTTCCTTGTTTATTATTTTATTATTAAACCTAACTTAAAAAATTAGCGTATTTTGAAAATTGATGGTTTTTTATCTTATAACCACCCAACAAAATTCAGAGGTCTGTATATATCAAAATTTTAGAAGGTCACCTGTGCTTGTCAATTACATCAATCGATTTATCTCGTCATAACAAATAAATATAGTACTTACATTATGGCTCTATTCTCAAAATAAGACACAGACTGTTCCTAAATATTTAGTCAATTCATTTTGTCAAAATTAAAAAATTCAGTAGTTATTATGTTTCTACATTCCTAATATTAGACCAAAATTTCTACTCATAAACAAAAAATTAACAATTTTTAAGCATAAAGATTTCGTTATGGAGATACTGGCTATACACAGTTTATCGAATTGTATAAAGTAAATATTACCTCGTGTTTGAAAAAAATTGTTTAATAGGGCCTGGTATTATTAGCAAAACTGTTATGAAAATCATTAACAATTTGGAATTTTTTGAATTCTTATTTCTTATTCTCACAATATTTAATGAATCACGATTTTTGAGAAAAATATATAATCTAACCAAACAATTTATTCTTATCTGAACTGGTTCTAAACTTAATCAATGAATCAATCCAAATTTCATGATTCTTGCTCAACTTGTTTTCGAGTTATCATAAAAATCGTAATGGCGACATACATACACATACACATACAACATTTAAAAAAAAGTAATTTTTGGACTCCTAAGGTTGAATCATGTCAAAATGTGAAAAAGTGATGTTTGAAAATTTAAAAAAGCACTTTTGTTCTTGAACCCTTCGTTCATAAAAACATCGTATTTCAAAATAAACTTAAATCAATCATTCATAAAGTATATTTTTTCACGCAATTCTTTAAAGGTTTTATGAATTTTTAAATATTTATGAATCAGATTCTCTTTTTTTGATAATAGCGTAGCATAAGCATGCAATGAATTACTTTTTCAATTATATGGCTTCAACTATTTTTTTGCAAATTAATTTTTGAAGCTTGAGGAATTTCTTTGATAGTTTCAGAGATGCACCACGTGAAATAATTGTTCGAATATAAACTTAATATCACAATTATTAAAATTTTTCAGATTGAAGAAGTCGTGTTGTTTTAAATAATTCGTAACTTTTTAAATTCGTATCCTACTTAGAGAAACTAATTTTTATTATTCCAGAGTGAATAAAACGTAAAAAAATTGAGCAGAGCAAAAAAAGTTCTCAAAATATAAACTATTTTAAAAAATAAAAAAGTATATTCAGGAGCAGATAGAGCTCTAACAAAGCTATAAAAAAATTGCAGAAAGATTATACTATTCGAGAAAAATATCATCAAGAATCGACCTCTGTCACAACACAGTGTCCTGGATTTTTTAAAATTGTTTCTTAAAATTCTAATTATCATCAAATACATATATCGACGAAATTGTTTAAAACTTGCAAACATTATTTTGTAATAAAATAATTGGAAAATTTAATGCGCAAAAACTATTAGAGGATTGCTAAAAAAAAGATTTTTAAATTGCTTAAAAATTTTGTTGGAAACTGCTAAATACGGAAAACCTAATAGCACTATTCGATCTGATTTATTATTGTTCTATAGACTAAATTAATGGAGTAGTATAAATTCATATTCAAACTATAAATAACAAACTATTAGTTTTTTCTTATCTCGCATATTTGAGTAAATTGTTTAAATAAAATTGTTTTTAATGATTTTTAAATAAAATATTTTCTTACAAAAATATGTGATGAAATTTTATAGAATTTAAAAAAAAATAAAACGTATTTGGAAAAAAGTTAATTTATTAACCATTTTTTTCGTATTCCAGTTGATAAAGATTTTTCGCAATCTAAAAAGACTTCTTGTTTAGACAATGATTTAATTATTTGTTTATATACGCTTTCTTCTTTATTTAAAACAAGGTTTGATACATTCCGGAAAATAATTATTAAATAGAAAAAGATTGAAACATTTTTCTAATTCAGAGAAAGTAATATAGTGCTTAGCTTCAAATAATTCTGTAAAAATAAAACCTTTCAGTTATATATGTCATCTCTTTTTGTCTAGCATTTATTGCATTGTGGAATTTTAATCTTAGTTTACGTATCGACTTAAGATATGGGATGATAAAAAGTTTTTGTTTCAATTACATGAAGAAATCTCTAACATCGGTTCCGATATAAAGAGGGGAAAACTGTTGTTTGTCCCTCATTTTCTCTTTCTCTTCCTCACAATCTCTAATATTGCTGTCCCTTTTTTAATTACAAATCTTCTACTATCAATCCTAATCTCTTTCTAATCTTATCAGTTTTCAAAATGAACTTGACCTTATTTTTCACCACATCAGACTTAAACTATAATTTTCTTTATAAGGGTTGAAATCCACTTAAAAAAACATTCAAGTAAAAATCAGCATGAGATCCTTGGAAGAAACTGGAACAGTGAAATAATGGTTATAGCATAAAAAGCAAACACGAGCGGCTTCAAATCAAAAGAATCTTATTACAAAATTATCTGAATTACAAATTATGCTTAATCTGGCACAATCGTTTTGCCGAGACAGAATGTCTCACGAAAAAAAAGTACACAATGTCGTATATTTTCCATAAATTTTCTTAACTATTTTACAACTGAAATTGTCGTTTTTGTGAAAAACTTTTTTTAAATTCCTCTCTGTTCACATATATCTGCGTGCATTGACTAGGATGATTTAATTTGTTGACTTAGGAACAAAATTGTTATCTTTTGGCGATATATCGCCTAAGAATTCGTACCTCTTCTTGTGTACTGATCAAACATCGAGCTTAATAAGTTTAATAGCCCCCCTGATATCAACACATTACTGAAAAATTTTCCATATAATTCTTGTATCTTGATATCCACTCGACCGATAAGTCCTTAATCCTCTTCAAGAGTTTTTAATTATTAATCAGGGAAAATAGGAGAAGCAGAAAAGGAGGGAGTCAAATAAGACAAAAAAGTTCCAAGTGTATTTTTTTACACGTTTTTGTGGATTGCTTATTTCGGGTAAGAGATATCATAAATATATATAGAGTACGATTTTTAGATGATGAAATAAGATTTTCAATGAGCCCTTTTTGAACCTTCTACGACCAATAGTTTAGGGAATATAAATTTGTTAATTAATGGTAGGGCTTCATTGTGCAAGAAACAAAAGTCATTAATTTTTATTAGTAAAAGAATAAATATATATGTTTTATATTTATAGGTCCATAAAATAGGGCACAGATCCATTCATGTTTTATCAATTTTCTATCTGCAGTAGTTTAACTGTTAAAAATATTGTTTAATTAATTCTCGGTATTAGATTCCAAATAAGCTTAATTTTTTTAAACAACTCGGAAACCAATAGACTCTACTTTTCTTGTATTGAAAATATTAACAAAATTAATGATAATATTATTGAATACAATAATGAATGAAAATAAATATAAGTATATACAATATAAAAATAAATAAACTAACTTTGGATAAGATATGAACATTTAAATAGAATTTTAAACAATCAGTATAGCTTAAAAAATGAATAAATCTCTCATTATTCAAAAATTATATATTATTTTTTATATTTGAGAACAATTTCTATTATTATTTAACGCTAATATAAAATAACGTTCATAAAAATAATTTTAAAAATATTTTTAACAACAAAACTATTGCAGATAGAACATTTAAGGAAAAAATAATGGACATCTTTCTTGGCCCCCGGTTATTCCATATTTTTTACAAATTTTTCGGATACGTCTTAGTAAAAAAAAACAATTATTGGTTATAAAAATGTATTGCTCAAAATTCAAATTATTATTATAAAATCAGATAAAGACTTTCTTGAAGAAGCACAATTCCTTAATAGGTTCATTGAATGAGAGGTCACTAAAAGCATAACTTTAAAAAAATTATTTTTTAAAATTATTTTTTAAAACAAAAAAGACCGTTCACCCCTTCCCTTCAACCCCCGGTCAATTATGGATTTTTAATTTTTTTTAATCCTTCCATATTCAGCAGTAAGCAACGTGTGTTTTGCTTACACAATAATAGTTTCAAAAGCTACATTTTTAGTGCTTCTTAAAGAAAAAGTGGATTGTAGATTGAAAATTTTTTTCGTTTTTTAGCAACAAATTGTTATAAACAATAATTTTTTTATGCTGAAACTTGCTTTAAAAAAAGAGAAAAGCGAGGGCCAACAAGGATGGCTGTTATTGTTCATCAATTTTTTTTATCTACAATAGTTTATTATAACAAAATTTTTTTAAAACAATCTTATAAATAATATAATATAATTGATAATGAAAATACGTTGACTAACATAGATCAAATTAACGGATGAAATATAATTTTTTTAAAAGGGATAAAATATAATAAAAACTCTGAATTGAGATAATTAATTTGTAACTCAGAAACCAATAAAGATATTTTATTTTCCATAGTCTCATTTACTTTTGTTGAATTTAAAATCAAAAAATATTACTAATAAATACACTAATGTTCTTTTGTTAAGATATAAACATTTAAATTGAATTTTTAACAGTCATTGATAAAAACGAATAAAGTTCTCATTATTTATGAGCTAAACGTCATAGTTTAAATATTCTAATAATTTTGATTATATTTTAGCGCTATTGTAACATAATGTCAATGCAATTTGTTTAAAAAATATTTGTTCACAACGAAACTATTGCAGATAGAAATTTTTTGAAAAAATTATCTACATTATAGTTAGCCCTCGGTTCTTCTCTATTTTTTACAGACCTTTCGGACGATTTTATGTATGAAAAACAATTATTGTTTATAACAATTTCTTGCTAAAACTTGAAATTATTTTTATAAAATTTGACAAAGACTTTTTCTTGAAGAAGCACAATTCTTGAGAAGATTTATTGAATATGCACTCACTAAAAGTTTAATTTAAAAAAAATATTGTTTAAAACAACCCCCTTCTTCTGCCAATTAGAAATTTTTAATAAGAAAAAAATCATTTCATTCTCATTAGACCTTTTACTTGATGGAAATATACAGTCAAAGTGATTATATTTTTTTTATTACCATAAAAATTCCTTGAAGACGCCAGGCACCCTTAATTAACAAATTCATATTTCATAAAGGGTCGAAAGAGATTCGGTGAGGGGTAATTTAAAAACATTCTTCATCTTTTAAAAATCATCCTTTATGTATATTCACGCGAATTCTTAGGAACGAAATTTAAGGTCTTTTCCATTTCATTTTTTATTGTTTAAATTTTTTTTAAGAATTCAGTATCATAAATAAACAAATTCCTAATCTTTTGCGAACATAATTCGTTTTTGAAATCTTTTGAAATCTTTGTGAATTCGTTAGAATCTCTGGAAACACTCTAAATCTGTGTGACAATCTTTAAATTTCTATGCATTTTTTTGGAATCTTTTTAAATTTTTTAAAATATTTGATATCTTTACAATCCTTAATATCTGGATTTTTCGTGATTTTTTTTTTAAATCTTGAAATTTTTATGAAATCTTTGTTATCTTTTTTTTTCATTTAAAATCATTTAAACCTTTTGAAATCTTCTCATATTTTTTAAAATCTTTTGAAATAGATTAAGGTCTATGAAATATTTGTGAAATCCTTAGGATTCGTTTGAAATCATTGAAATCATTGAAATCTTTGAAATGTTTTGAAATCTAGTGTACTACACTATTTTTAAAATCATTGAAAATCTTGTATTTTTTTGAAATATTTATGAAATTCTTATGAAATCTTTGATATATCTGTGAAATCCTTCTGTATACTTTTGTATTCATTTGAAATCATTAAAATATTTTCAATATGTGTGAAATCTTTTGAAATTTTAGAACATTTTTGTGGAATCTTTGAAGTCTGTAAAATATTTTGCAATATTTGTGAAACTGTTCTTAAATCGTGGTTTGTAAAATCTTTTTTATTCATTAAAATCATTTATATATTTGAAGTATTTTGAAACCTTTTGAAATCTTTATTAATGTTTTGTAATCTGGTGTATACTCAAAAACCGAGAGTTGAAACCCTTGAAAAATCCATTGTATGGCCTTTACTAATTCTAATTCTAAACTAAATTAAAATTCAAATTTTCTACTTATAATTTTTATACTTGGCAAGTTGAATATTAAGAAGAAATGTGTACTTTAATATTCTACACTAGCGGAGACGAAATTAAGAAATGGTAGAATTATTCACAATATTAAAGTCTGTTCATTACAATCTATAAAATAATTTGTAAAGTCTACAAAAATGCCTTGAAATATCTTTATTCATTCTGTAATGAGTAAATGATAAATTAATTCTTGATAAATAAAAAACTTTTCAGTAGCAAGATTTCTTTTAAACCCGAAGTTTCTTTCATTACAGACTAAAAGATTTACATTTTTTTCGAAGTTTAATAAAATAACTGCTTAAAAAACATTAGTTTAAGGTTCTCGTGAAGAATTCAAGAAGATTTCTAGATTCTAATAGTTAAAAAAAAAAGTTCAACGAGAATTTCAAGTTTTCAAGGTTTTCAAGGTCGCTGGACACCTTGCATTTTAAATAATTTGTTAATAACAAGAGTGGCTCGACTTAACTTGCTCGAGGCCTTCTGAGCTTTAATAATACGTCAGTAAAAGATTTGCGAATGTCTGAGATTCTGTAACTATGCTCAGAATTTTTAGCTATAAATCCCGGAAGTCTGCGCTTTTAAAATTTGCCGAGAATGGCAGGTTGTCAGATGGTCATATTGTCAATTCGACTCGCGTTTCACACACCGCAAGAGTAAACGGAATCATAAAACAGAGGAATTAAACCATACGTATATCCCCCAACTGATGATTTGTTTGGCAGTAATTGCCTACACTTGCCTGGAAATTTATTTTACTATCAGTTACTTAGCAACGACAAATCACACGTCTTAAATCTGTTGCTTCTGACGGAATTTGTCAGAACACCTTTGTTTTTTAATTATTTCAATTATTACAACAATATATCAAAATTAGATAACAATGCGTTGATTTACGATTAAGAAATAATTAATTTAATTACATTTACTATCCCAAAAATGAGTGAAGAGATTACGAGAATACAAAAATTACTGTTCTGAATTAAGATGACTAATATAAATTTTAATTTTTTAAATTCGACCCACTTCATGTCTTCTTTTTTGGCCAAAAATACTGCCTTAAATTTTATTTTACTTCAAAAAAAATTAATTAAAGTATTTTTAAGACTTCAACACATGGGCCGCACAGAGACCGCACAGGGGCCGCAGAGGGACCGCACCGTGTGACCAAAATCATTTTTTGTCAACAAAAGTCTACTCCCTTTATATCTTATTTTTTAGCAAAAAAATACTGCGTTAAATTTTATTTTACTTAAAAAAATAATTAATTAAAGTATGTTTGATTTATTCAAGGATGAGCCCTACATTTTTATAAAACAGAACATTTTTTTTAAATATCGGGCTTAGCTTTTCTCGGAATAATATGCACATAATGAATGAATTCTCTTAAATTCTTTTGAATACTTTAAAATTCTTTTGAAGTCTATTAAATTTCATTGCATTTTTTTGAAGTCACCTGTATTTTCCGGAATTCCCTTAAACTCCACTAAATTTATTGGATTATATTTCTCAATTTTCTCAATTTTGTTAATTTACACTCTAGATTTTTGAATTCACCTTGTATTCTTTCAAATTTTAATCAAAATTTATATAATATCCCATTTATCTAAATTCAGTCGATTTTTTTTAGATTTTAATAATATGGTGGCATTCACCTAAATAATTTTGAAATTGAACAGAATTATTTATTATTTGTTTTGGATTCGTATCGATTTCATCGAATTCTTTTGAATTTCTTTGACATACACTAAACTTAATGGATTATATTTTGCTTCCCATTTCGTTAATTCATGTTTAACAATTTTAAATTAGCCTTGAATTCTTCTGAATTTTATCAAATTTCTATCCTATCCCATTCATATTAAATAAATAGAATTTAGCTCAATTTTAACAATTTTGTTGCATTTACTTAAATTATTTTTAAGTTTCCCTTAATTTTTTATAATTAGTCTTCGACTCGTTTCAATTTTATCAAATTATATTTAATTTTCTGGAACTATTTAAATTTCTTTGAATTATTTTGAATTTCCCTTGAATTTTTCGAAATTTCCTTGACATCCACTGAATTTATTGGATTATATTTTTATTTTTAATTTTGTAAATTCATGTTCAAGACTTTTAAATTTACCTTGAATTCTTCTGAATTTTGTCAAATTTCTATTCTCTCCCAATTATATTAAATTAATAGAATTAGGCTAAATTTTAACAATTTTATTGCAATCACTTCAATTATTTTTAATTTATCCTGAATTCTTTTAAATTCGTTTTGGATTCGTATCAACTTTGTCAAAATCCCTTGAATTATTTTTAATTCACTCTAGTTTTTTATGAATTTATCCTGTATTTTTTTATATTCAATTACATTTTTTGGAATTCAAGACACTCTTTCAAGGTCACTCGATTTCACTTAGTTTAATGCATTTTTTTTGTTTTTTTCTTTTAATTCACCCTGAAATCCTTTAAACTCACCGTCAAGCAAGGCATCTTATAACATTATTTTATATTCCGCTCAATTTCCTTGAATCTTTATAAATTCATCAAAAGATAATGAATTCGATAATTTTTTGCAATATTTTTGAATTATTTTCAATCACCTTGAATTTTTTTAAAAAGCACCTGCAATTTTTATGAATTTAATTGAAATCTCCTTATTTCCCTTAGATTCCCATGAATTCACTCGAATTTTATTGCATTTTTTATTTCCGTTCAAATCGCTTTCATTCTATTGTTTCAATTCACTAAAATTTGATTTCAATTTAGCTTCGATATTTAAAAATTGGATCGAATTCTCATTTCACTCGAATTTTCTTGAATATACTTTTTTTTATGCTTTGCAATTTTATCCAATTAATTTTAATTCTATTTGATTCGCCCTGAATTCTGTTCAGTTCCCTTTACTCAATTCAATGGATACCATTTTACTAAAATAAATGAAATTTATTTAATTTTTTACAACTTTTTTATTCATTTGGAATTCACCCTAAATTCTACTAAATTGACTTGAATTTTTAAAGTCAAACTATTTTTCTATTTCTTTTGATAAATGCACAAAATAAATTAAAAAAATACACACATACTGTTTTAACAAACTTCACAACTTTTTTTATGATTTCTTTTCTAATGAACAAGAACATTAATTATTTAAACAATTTTTAGAAACAAATTAATGAACAAAAGCAATTTTTCTTGTTTCGCAATGATTAGTTGTTTGAAATTCATATTCTTTATATCGGATATTAAAAAAATTAATGCTTAAACAATCGTTATAGACAAATACAAAATTTTCGCATTTCACAATGAAAGGGCTCAATTTTTTTTTGCACAGTCTTGCTGCCATTTCTTTCAACTAAGAAAAAATTTAATTATTAAAACAATGTTTATAAAATAAGTCACATTTTCAACCTTATCCCACGAAAAGGTCCAATTTTTTACGGAGCAAACGAAAAGTATATCATAGATTGATTGATTATTATAGATATATAAGAAATTTTAATTATTTAAACAATTTTTATAAATAAATACACATTCTGACCATTTTTCCAAGAATATGCTAAATTTTCTTAGCGAAATTAATTAAAAAGGTTTTGCCAATGACTCTTTGCTTTTTACTTTGTCAATGGATAAGCACAATTCGTAATTTAGACAGTTTTTTTATAAATAAATGTACTTCTGGGTAATTAAAAAATACTGTTGATTATTCAAACAATATTGATAAACAAATTCATAGTTTAACCATATTCACATGATAAATATTACGTTCTTTTGCGGAATCAAAAATAGATGTCTTGCTAATTATTTATGCTTGTCATATTTATCTAATACGGAAAAAATTCATTATTTAAACAATATATTCCAAAAATTCACAGTTCGACCATTTTTCAAAGATAACTATTATCTTATTTTGCAAAATGAACTAAAGAGCCGAGTTCATTAAAAATGTGTGTAATCTAAGTTGTGATGAGTTTTTGGTTATTGGGTTATCAAATTATTTATTTATGAGGTATAGTCTTTTGATTCCATCAAATATCTTAAGTTTTTCTGAAAAGTTGATGCAATGCCCAAAAAAATAGATTATAATTTGACATTTTTAGTTTATTCGTTCACAAAAATTATTTAAACAATGAACTTTGTTTGTCCACTGGCAAATTATTATTGTGGCGCAGACACTGGGAATACATTTTTAGTTGGTTCCGCAAAAAAATTGGCCCTATTCTTGAAACAATGTTGAAAATATGATTCTGTCTATAAATATTGTTTCAATAACTAACAGTTGTAACATACGAAAATTTTGTTTTTGTTTATAAAGATTGTTTAAATAATGGTCAAAAAGAGGCTATTCCTAACTCATCGCAATTAGGCAATATTTTTATATTTTATGTAAAAAATATGAATTTCAAACCGTTGTGAATCACGATAAAATATATTTTGTTAACTAATTTGCCTAAAATTATTTAATTAATTACAAAAAGCTTTTTTATTACTCTCAACTATTGAAAATTATTGCTAGATAGCTACTGCACTTACTCAAGTTCTTTTTTAGTCAATCTGAAGATCTTAAAAAAATGGTACATTTGAAAAGTCAGGAAAAACAATTGTATAATTTTTTTGGTTAAGAAAAAAATGTCTTTAATCAATTTGAATTTTCTGCAGCGGCTCATTATACCCGGAAACTTCGCTTTTTTATAAAAAAAACATAAAAATTTATTAAAAATTGACTCGTAGACAGACTTTTGTTGACAAAAAGTGCTTTTGGTCACACGGTGCGGTCCCTATGTGGTCTCTGTGCGTCCCGTGTGTTGAAGTCTTAATTAGATCCTTCTAAGAAATTCTTTTTTATGATCCTTTATAATTAAATAAACATTATATTCTCGTCAATTGTAAATGATTCGATGATTTTTATATGCATGACAGAGCCTTTAACATTATAGTGAATGGAAGGCTAGCACTGTTTTTATTTCTAAGCATACAAAAATAAACGTTTTTTATATTTTTAATTT
>JAAAKG020157380.1:0-30026 GCA_010014905.2 Druon quercuslanigerum | reverse complement strand
ACACTACTCCCCTCCGTACCGAGTGAGTCACGCCTACCCCGAAAGGGAAACGGCTTAATGGTGTAATAATAATAATACTCAAGGGGGGAGTCTGGTCCAGCCGCGGTTTTTTTAAATGCGTTTTTTTTCGAGATAAACTTTATTTTTCATTACACAACTTTTGGTACATGTAAAGGAACATCTAAAGAAGAATATCCATATAATAAATAAGAATATCCATATATATAGATAAAGTGATCGCTAGCGGATAGTTCGGCCAAATCGGCTGTAATTCCCTAGTCCTTGCAAAAAATCTGAAAAATACTTTTTGGGAAAATTTCGTTAGAGTATGAATGTAAAATGCAGATGAAGCAAAATTTTTAGATATTTTTTTTTGGCAAACTGGCGGCCAAAAAACGAAAATTGAAGAAAAAAACGGCCTTAATTTTGCAATAACTTTTTTGACCACTGATAATTTTTTCCAAGTCGAGGTTCATCTGCACAGAAATTTAATTATCTTTCATTTAAGCCGTCGATGAATTCAATCAATCAAAAAGTTTGTGAGCTACGATTGCAGCCAATCCGAAAAACGTGGTTTTGAGAAAAACGCGTTTAAAGTTTTGGCTTGCATAAAGTGTCCGTTCTACCTGCTGGACGCGCACCGCTCCTAACTACGGTTCAAGGCTAAAAAAAGTCGATTTTTTCAATCAGCTGGACCAGACTCCCCTCTTAAATTCTTTTGTTGTAAATTATTGAGTTTTTTAGTTTATGCGTAATTAACTGCATTTTTTGTACAATTTTGAATTTATTTCAAATTATTTTTTATTCTTTAGAATGTTTAAAACTATTTTTAATACTCTTGAATTTTTAAAATTCTTTTGAATTATTTTGAATTCAGGCCTTAGCAAAAAATTCTAGTGGTTAGCCCTTTCAAATCAACAAAAATTTATTTTATGATGTAAGAAATTTTAATGTTTTTAAACTGCAAGTTTCTTGATTTAGTTAAAAGTTTTTCGACACGCAAAGTTTGATTTTCTCTTACAGCAACAACATTTTTTTCTTGTCCTGAAGAAACAATTTTACCAGTGTATATCAAGACAGAAATTTCAAATCTAGACTAAATTATAACTACTGTATAAAAAATGTAAGCCACCTATTACTTTACTGCAATTATTTTTCCTAGCTGGTGTGTTTTCTTGGAATGGAAGTCTCATAATAGATCAGCATTACTTCTTGCTGGCTAATTACTGTCTCACAGACGAGATATTACTACGAATTTCGGTGTACACTGATTGCGATTGCACGACTGCATGTAATTAGAAATAATTATATCCGAATAGAACAACCGATTGCAAAGTTATCATTCCTGCACAATTTTCAATATTTATTATCCGAAATTTAACCATTCTTAGTTGGGAAATGTTAAGCATGAAGCATTTTAAATAGTAGCCTACCAGATGATCAATTTCAAAATTAAATGCACCAGAAACTTTAAAGACCATAAAGCTCCGGGCTCTTACTCACGAACAGTCGAGGCAGGTACACGAGGCGGCGCCGTATCTACATATTGCGGGCGCCTGTACACAAGAAAAAGAAGATTTGACGCAGTACCGAAAAGCAGTGCGGCGCTTAAAAGGGATCGGCCCACGGAGGCGCTGATATGCCAAGCGTGAATGTGATCACGCCGAGACCGAAGAAACCATGGGGAACAGTGCTTTTGGACACGCTGATCCAGAGGATGCATTTCTTAACCAATTCAAGATTTTTTTCAATAGTCTGCATTAAATTTCTCATAAATGTCAGCGATCTAATTTTTCTATTTTTTTTATGTTTAACAATACTTTTGCAAATGCAGCTGCAAAATGGTTAATTTCAACGACACGATTTTCAATATCTGAAAATTGAAAGAAAATTAACATTTATTTTAATGAAAAATATTCTTTTAATGATATATTATCATCCCAATATTAACTTTCTTACCATGTTAATTTTATTGTACAAAAAGGTGATATACCATTGAATTTGTTTAAATAGATATAATTTACAATTGAATATTTGTGATTTCTAAGTTTGCCTTCGTTAGTTATGACTGACAATTATCAATAATCATATCCTTGAAATCAAGAATTTTGCCGCTGTATTTGTAAAAGCATTATTAAGCACGAAACGAATATAATAAGTGCGGTTTCCTTATGTTTGTGAGGAATATAATGCAGTGTTTCTCAAAAAAGAAAATGTGAGAGGGACAATACAAATTATGGTAGCTGGTCTTTAAATGACCAGTAAATCGGTTGAAGCGTCCAAGAATTTCCAACAAAAGGTAGGTGTACTAAAATTTATTGTGCAGATAGGCGGCTGAGGCGGGTACGTAGCATGGTCTCTATATGACGCGCTGTTAGAATGTTCATATTTTTTTAACGATTCATTCTATTAAAGTAATACTTTTTAGAAAACTTCAGTATATTCTAATAAACATTTCCCTTGCTGGAATTTTGGGCTTACTCAAAATTTCCTCGATAAATGAAGCGTTTCAAAGTTCCGTAACGTTATTTTGAGACTGCTTGGCAAAAAAATTATAGCTTTTTTTATAACAAATCGGAAAATTTTAAACGAGCATATCATCTTCAAAACAGTTTGAAGCATAACTCCTCCAATTTCCATGCAAAAATATTCAGAACTTTGTCTTTTAGAGCGAGTTAGAATCAAAATATGTATTAAATTTGGTTTTTCACAAAATCCAGTTTTTTTCTTTCTTTCAGAAACACTAAAAGATACAACTTTATTGTAAGGAGACAAAAGATGCGCCATGAAATTTCCTAAAAAGTCATATATTTCAAAAATTTAATTTTCAAAATCGATTTTAAAGACAACAGGGGCCAAAATTTTTTCGCTCCCAACTAACTATAACTTGAACAGCGTTCCAAACTGCGTGGCATAAAGCGTCTGCTTTAGCGCTGGCGTAGGTGACCGAGCATGCCTAAGCCCTAAAAGTTTCTGGGGTATGCAACTTTAAGTAATTCGTATCTGAAGGTGTATGATATTTAATAAGGAAACACATAAAAATTGAAGGTTATGAGAATCTGCTGCAATTTTGATTATTCCAAATATTATTGGATCTGAAATTTTTAAATCTCTAATGCCGGAATCGTTACGGAATTTTTTTCATTATAAATAAAATAAAATAAATAAATTTAGAAAGCGAATAAAACGTGCATGTACAATGCGAGACGAAATCTATCAATTTTTATTTAATAAACAATAGCTCATTTTTATCCGGTTTCTTATACTTCTGTAGTACGCGATTATGTAATAAATCTATATACATTAAGAACCTATTTCATATTACTTCCTGCATAACTTTATATCAACTTTTCCCTAAATCGCAGAAACTAATACATTTAAATAACGATTAGTATTTGATTAGTGACCGAGTTTATTGCCTTATATAAGATATTTTTTAACTTTATTACCTGTGAAAGCAATTGATGTGAAATAATGGTTTAAATTATGTTTTATGATTCAGAAAATAAAGTTTAATACAGGTGTTAATTGCAAATACCAGTAATTCAGACTAATTGACTCATTAGCCTAACCCTGGCCTAGAACGATCTGTAGAAAATAAAGAGTAAATCATTCTCTTAAGAATGTGCGTTAACAAACATTACAAAATTTATGAAGGGAGTAGAATCATATTTTTATAATTGTATATTGATCACCGTTAACTTCGATATGCACCGTCAGCTTTGTTCCACTAATATTACATTTTTAACGGCGTGAAATATCTGCTGTTGTGATTCTGCTACTGCAGATAACGGCCTTGCATAATTGATATGCTCTTGTTTCGAATCTAGTTATTTGATTTCGAGATCGAAGCAGTAAAAGTCAGAAGATGGTATTATCTAGACTCAGATGCCGTTGAAAATTATAGGAAAACACTGTGATTATCTGGAGGGTTCTTTGCCGGATGAATGGATCATTTGCGCCGGAGATCTAGATTCTAGATAAACCTCATGAATTTCTTCACATTAACAAAAAATCTCTAATTTTGATATTTATCTTAAATTGATGATTGCTGATCGTAATATTTTTATGACATAATCTAAAGGCAATTATACTGTTCTGAACAGGGAGCTTTTTTCTGTAAATTTTCTTGTTTTTTTGTTGTAATAGAAAATATTTTTTTTTGCGCCTGAAAATGGCAACACAAAAACATTTTCAATTACGAGAAAAAAACAAGAACATTTCCCGGAAAAAAGCTCTCTTCCAAAACTGTACAATTACCTATAGATTACGCGGTCAAAAAATTAGGTTCAAAAATTCCTCTTTTTAGAGCTATATTTGATCAAGAGAAACCGACTCATTTAAAGTACCTTAAGGGCGTTTATTTTAATCCGGTTGTCAGGGTCGAATTTCAAGGGCAAACGGTTGAATAGTTATGTGAAATTTGTCTACAGACAGATTTCAAATATTATTCTCTTATTTCTACAGAATCTATTTTTTATTGTAACTGCTTCTAATTTGTGTTAGATTTAAAAAGCGCTTAATAAAGGTAACCCAGCAGAGAGCTCATGTTAGCTTTCTCTGGCTTACGCTGGGGTTTATACATACAGCAGTGAAATTCAACATAACGCACCCTGCTAGATTGCTTTTGCTAGGCGCATTAAAATGTCACTTTTCAAATTTAAAAACAAAATCATAACAATTTTATTTAAAAATAGCTTTGAAAGAAAAAATATATTTAGAATACGTATGCACGGAAAGTAGGCCTAAATATTCAACAGCTTAAACGTGAAATCCTACTGACTTTAATTTTAATTTTAATAAATAGAATTTCCTTCTGTACTCTTTAGAAATTGCGCTAATAATAATTTTTATAATGTCTTCTTTCACTGAAAACTGAATTTTTTTTAACATTATCGTGACTTGCAAAGAAAGCGTGACCCAAAAATCAAGGGGTTTCTCACCATATTTGGTCCCAAGATTCCGAAGTTAAAGTGTATGTCAAATAACACGTTAGTATAAGATATACATGGAAAAAACAATATTTTAGATTGGACTGCTTATTAATTTTAAAGATATAGCAAGTCAAACATGATTTTTTGGTATCAAGATCAAAGATCATTTTGCTTCGGAAGGTATAAAATATGAATGCCGTCTTGATCTGGATGACAGTTTTATTTTTTTCAATTAACCTATTGAAATAATTTACAATTCCAGCCAGAATATACTAAAATTACATTCATAAAGACTTTAATAAATAAAAAACAATGTAACAAAGGGTAGAGAGCGAGAATATTGAGCACGCAACCTTTCGACTATGAAGCCGAAGCGCCACTGTTTGATCGTCAATTTTCTCGAAAACGGAGAAAAATGGAATTTTACTGCGTTGGCAAATTAATACTATGAATTTAATCGCTATGAAAATTATGAACCAAAGCCAAAATTTACCATTACCGGTCTCCCGATAGGATAAAGTTTGAATTTTACGCATATTTAAAATGCGGTAAATTTTAAATACAATCACAAATTAAAATTCTGGATTCAAAAATAATATAATTTTTCCTTCGAAAAGTCTTTCTTTCGATTAACGTAGTACATTCAAATTTCGATAGGTCAGAATACAAAATTTTAATATTTTGATAACTTGTCTACGCGTTTTTTAAATTATAATTATATTTATATGAGTAAATAACCAAAATTCAAATATGTAAATATTGTAACTATCAAAATATTGTTTAATTATTTATTATACGCACGAAATAATAGGAGAAACACATAGTACTCATGCGTTTGGGGTGGAAAATTGTGGCTACCATTTTTCGGATAATTGGGGAGATGGTAGAAATGTTCACTCTCGTAACATTTTCTCGTGTGACGAGACATTATTTACTCAGAGCCTTATAAATAATGTATTT
Source organism: Druon quercuslanigerum (assembly GCA_010014905.2). Classification (NCBI taxonomy): domain Eukaryota; kingdom Metazoa; phylum Arthropoda; class Insecta; order Hymenoptera; family Cynipidae; genus Druon; species Druon quercuslanigerum. The sequence continues at coordinate 24,132 of JAAAKG020157380.1, read as the reverse complement.
GTTAGAAATGTAAGCTCTTCTTCAAGCCACAATTTTCAAGTTATTCGCGATAACTTTTTTTCATAAATAGATCGAGAAATTTGAAATTTTCGGCAAACTGTTTAATTTTCTTCATTTCAAATTTCACGAATAATCAGGAATCTGGAATTTATCAAATGAAGAGTGTCACGTAGGGCGGTACCATAATGCATTGGTAAAAAAATTTTTTCGAATATTCGTGCAAATCGCTTCCAAATTTTGTTCGAATCTACAAAAAAATAAATAAATTTTTTTTCTTAAACGAAAAAAATATTATTTACAGTTTCCGCAAGCCCAATAAAGTTGAAAACATTTATTAAATTTTTTTAAAATAAAATGAATTTTTTTTATTTTATTTTTTATTTTTAAAAAACTAACTAGTTTTTCTCATAAAAAATACGTTTTGTTAAATTTTGGACAGAATAGTCAATGTCAGGTATATCGAGTAGTCTCTCGACATTTCCCTTTCCAATTAGTCATGAAATATAAATCTATTTTGCAGTCTCAAAAAGTCACTATAAGTGAAAAATGGTATTTCTCAAGTTTTTTTCACACCATTTACTATTTCTCATAATAAAATTATTTTTTTATCATTAAAACTCTAAAGAAAAGTTAAAAATTGCAGGAAATTGCAATTTATTGCTAAATTCTCATGTTTTTGAAAAGCAATGCTATGATGAGCATTTATCAGTATTTGTATTCGCATCTGACCCTCAAAAACACATCTTCATGCAAGAAATGGAGTCGTTAGACCTAATATTTTCTGGACTAGGCCTGGTGACTCACTTTTAGTAAAAATGGCTAACATCGCATGTTTTTGTTTAAAGGCGGTCATATTGACGATTTCGTAATTTTGAAATACTAGGGATGGTTTTCAATAGATTTTCCGGCGGAACTTACCACACGGAAAAACTTTTTTATGGCACGGTAATTAAACACTATTTTTAATTCGATAAAAAAGTGTATAAAAGGAGCGATTCTGTACATTATGTGTTGGCTGAATTATCCCCATTAACGTTCGAGGGTTACTTTCAAGATAACGAGGAATTGAGGTAACTAATTCTACTAGGCTAATTAAAAAAAACATCTATTTTTATTTGGTTCATTTTCGAACATTCGCAACTTCAGGTACATAAAGATTTTACAAGATGTCAATTATTCCTCGAAGGTAACAAAGATTTAAAGTATTTCAGATAGGTTTAAAAAATATAACAAAGGCCTCAATTCTCCATAAAAATTTCCAAAAGATTTAAAAGACTACATAAAGATTTCAATTATTTTGCAACTATGTCTATAATTTCACAAATATTACAAAATATTTCGCAAAGATGCCCATGGCTTTGACAATGATCTGAATAATTTCCCAAAGATATCAATGATTTCAAATATTTCGCGAAGAATGAGGATAGATTAAAAAGATTTTACAAAGACATCAATGATTTCCCAAAGATTTTGATTACTTTTATCACAAAATTATTATCTTTAGATTATACCATTAAGCCGTTTCCCTTTCGGGGTAGGCGTGTCTCACTCGGTGGGGAAGGGAGTAGTGTGAGGAAGGGATTATAGAATTTTTAGATTCATCTAGAATTCTCGTGTTATTTATTTAAACAAAACTTTCATTCCGCAACACTGCTCCGACCCAGGTTGCTGATCAATCTCTCTAGCAATCACCCCAAGTGAAGAGATCCTCACAAAGTCGTCATGTGAGGTCATTCCCTCTACTAACACTCTTCTTATTAATTATTTGCCGCCATACTTTTCTGTCCTGGCATGCTTCTCTAGCTTCTTTAACGTCCATGCATTCTTTTAATAAAGGCTCTCGTGTTTCTATGGCTTCTAATGTCTCTTCTAACTAGGGTCTCATTCACAAATTCTAACCATTCTTTCCGCGGTTTGCCTCTGGACATGATGCCATTTACTTTACCTTGATATACTTGTTTCGTTAATCGTTCATCCTTCATTCTCTCAACATGCCCAAACCATCTTAACCAATTTCTTTCCCATGTGTCAACTAGCGTCTCTTCCGAATTTTGGATAAAAATTTAACTTTTCAGTTCAGAACTCTTGAGTTTTATTAAAAATTTGTATTTTTGGAAGTGAATCAACCTTTTTTTTTAGAAAATCATTGTTTTTAGTTTAAAAATCAACTTTTTGGTTAAAAATTCTTCAATTTGGTTAAAAATTTTTTTTCGAAAATGAATCTTTTTGTTACATATTGAACTTTAAGAAACAGGTTTTAAAGTTGAACTAATTTCTTAAAAATTAAAAAAAGTCTTTCTTTCATAAAAATTCGACTTTTTAGTTGAACATTCTTGAATTTTATTACAAATTCGTCTTTCTTGGTACTAAAACAATCTCTTTTATAAATTCATCTTTTTGGTTAAAAATTTAATTTTTGAGTAGAGGATTCTTTGTTTGATTAAATATACAAGTATTTTTTGTTTTAAAATTCATCTTTTATAATTGAAAATTCAACTTTTTGGTTGAAAATTTTTTAATTTAGTTCAAATTTCTTTTTTTTCGGTAGAAAATTAATCTTTTTCTTCACAGATTCATCTTTTTAGTTCAATTTTAACAAATAGGTTTTAAAGTTGAAATATTTTCTTAAAAGTTAAAAAAATTCTTTCTTTCTTAAAAATTTAATTTTTTGAAAACGAATTCTTTAATTTTATTTAAAATTTGTTTTTGTTAGTAGTAATATAATCCTTTAGTTTAAACATGTGCGTTTTGAGTTCAAAATGCATGCCTTTTACTTTAAAACTTAAGTTCTTGGTTAGGAAATTTTGAATTTTATTAAAAATGGTCATTTTTAGCAGTAAATTAATCTGTTGTTTAAAAACTAATATTTTTTAGTTGAAATTTGAAATTTTTGGTTGAGAATTCTTGAAGTGGGTTAATTGTTTTTCGGTAGAAAATGAATCTTTTTGTTATAGATTAATCTTTAACAAATAGCTCTTATGGTTGAACTGATTTCTTAAAACTTAAAAACTAAATGTCTTTCTTTCTTAAAAATTCTACCTTTTGTTCGAGCATTCTTGAATTTTATTCAAAATTCGTCTTTCTTGGTACTAAATTAATCTCTTTTATAAATTCATCTTTTTGGTTAAAAAATTAATTTTTGGGTAGAGGATTCTTCGATTTTATTAAATATTCGTCTTTTTGTTTTAAAATTCTTCTTTTTTACTTGAAGCTTGAACCTTTGAGTTCAGGACTCTTGAATTATATTAAAAATTGGTTCTTTTTGGAAGTAATGTAATCTTTTTCTTAAAAAATGCATGGCCTTTAGTTGAAAGTTCAACCTTCTGGTTGGAAATTTTTTAATTTTATGGAAAATTCGTCGCTTTTGGTAGTTAATTCATCTTTTTTGTGAAAACATTCATCTTTTTAGTATAAAATTAAATTTTTTGGTTGAGAATTCTTGAATTCAGTTGAAAATTCTTTTTCTTTTCGTAAGGAAATTAATCTATTTGTTTACACATTGTTTTTTTTTAATTAAATATTTAAGAAATAGGTTTTAAATTAGAACTAGTTTCTTAAAAATTAGAAAACAATTTCTTTCTTTGTCAAAAGTTCAAGTTTTTGGTTGACAATACTTGAATTTGATTAAAAATTCGTCTTTTTTGGTAGCAGATTATTCTTTCTGTTAAAAAATTCGTGCTTTCATTACAAATTTAACCACTAGGTTTTAAAGTTGTACTAGTTTCTTAAAAATCCTCTTTTTGTTTGACGATTCAAAATTTTTGTTAGAAATTCATCTCTTTGGTTGGAAAATTGAACTGTTTTGTCCAAAAGTCCTTATTTTGTTTCAAAAATTAATTTGGTAAATGAAAATTTACCTATTTGATTATTGGTTGAAAATTTTATATTTATTTAAGTAGAAATTCGACTTTTTGTTAAAATTGTACTACTTTGTTAAAAATTCGTTTTTAAAAAAATGAATCTAGTTTACTTGAAAATTCAAATTTCTGATTGCGAGTTCTTGTATTTTGCTGGAAATTTTTTATCAAAATTTTACATTTTCATTTTTGAGAATTCCATTTTTTTGTTGAAAATTAGCTTTTTTAAAAAAATAAAATTATTTCTTTTTAAATTAAATAGATTATTTATTCCATTTTTGATTAAAACTGTACCTTTATTAATTTAAAAATTCTATTATACTTGACTGACTTGTCACATATAATTGAATCAGGCACATTTCAACACTTACTCTGAAAATCACTTTTTTGTTTTAATTTTTTATTTATTACCGAACTTTACAATTCACCACAGGGTCACGTAGGCAATAATGTAGACAAATTGGAAACTTGACTCGCTATTAGCACAAAAAATCAGTATAAACGTAAACTCGGCTTTTACCTAAAGGGTTACTGGGTTATTTCCGGGTCAAGTTAAATTATAGTTAAATTTTCATTTTATATATTATATATTTTATTTTATGTTTTAGTTATAACATTGATTTTGAACAAAAACCCCGGATTTTCAAGAAAATAGTTTAATTTTCAACCTAATCGATGAATTTTCCATTAAAATGATAAATCTTCAACTGGAATAGTTTAATTTTAAATTAAAAATATATGTTTTCAATTAAAACAATGATTATTCTACGGAAATAGCTAATTTTCAACCACAAAAAAAAATTTTTAATAAAAAAGATCAATTTTCAACCTAAACTTAAGTAATTAGGTTTCAAGTTCAAAACATTAATGCTCAACAAAAAATACAAATTCTTAACTAAAACTATGAAATATTTAATTGGAATAAGTTGAATTTTTTGTTTCAAAGTTAGTTTCCACAAAAAACAATCTCTTCGCAAAAAGAATAAAAAAAAATTAGTTACTTTTCCAAAAAAGTGATGAATTTTCAACTAAAATTGTAAATATTTAATTAGAAGAGTTAAATTTTAAATCCGAAGGATAAATTCCCAACTAAAATGATTAATCTTGAAGTAGAATAATTGAAGTGCTTATCAAAAAGACGAATTTTCAAATAAAAAAGATGACTTCCTATCAAAAATTGAATAAATTAATTTTTAGTCCAAAAATGAATTCTGGAATATTCAAGTGGAAAAATAAATACATTTTCAGATTAAAAAACAAAATAATTTTCTGCCAAAAAATAAATACATTTTTAACAAAAAAAACGAAAGTTTCGGCAAAAATTCCTTTTAATCCAAAGAAAAAACAAGTGTTTATTCAAATAACTCATATTTCAACCAAAATAATTAATTTTTTAATCAAATGATGAATCTTCAAGCAAAAAAATTAATTTTCATCAAAAGAGTTTAACTTTAAAGAAAGTAATTTTATGTCAAACCTACAAGATGATTTTTTAAATGAAATGATCAATATTCAACTGTAATACTTGAATTTTTAACCGAAAAGAAGAAGTTTTAAAGGAGAAGATTAACGTGCAAAGAAAAAGATAATTTTCTGTAAAAAAATAATGGTTAACAAGATATGTAGACTTTTATCGAAATAGTTGAATTTTCAACTAAAAAAGACAACTTTTCATCGAAATTGCTGAATTTTGAACAAGAAAAGATCAAGTTCAAGTAGAAAGCACTTTTCTAAATTTACACCAAAATTATTAGAATAATGCAACTTTGAATTTTACTGCGATCAGAAATAAAGTGCCGGGTTTTTAATTAAATTTCCAGTTTCCCGGTCCATTCACCACCCTGAAAGTTTTTTTTTCTAGTAAAGGAGGGATATTTTACTTTCAGACGGTAACTTATCGGTATTGTAGGAATCTATAAATTTACTTGCAGCTAACATTGAGAAATATTTTAAAAATCACATCCTTCTATCAAGACTGTTTTATTCTACTATCATCGAACAATCACCTCGCAACAAATTTGTTTCAGGCAGAGACGCTTTCGCTGTAACGTCTTCATCTGGTACCACATCTTTTCGGGAAGCTTCTGTCGTTTCTGCAGATTCCGATACAGTTGATGGGCCCTTTTCTTCTCCACATTTTTTACTATCCAGTGTCGACTTAATTCCTTTTTTAATTTTAGTTATGGATTTCTGTTCCTGTTGTTGAGCTCTCTCTAAATCCTTTTTCCCAAACCTACGGAACTTGAAATTAGGTAGATACCTAAGTTCGCCATCCCATTTTTGAAGCATTTGGCATTGACCAGTGTTTAGTATGTCAGGAATCTCTATAAACACGTTATATAATTAATGAATTAGAAATTGGTTTTAAAAATATCTAAATATGTAAATATGTAATACGTACTCGATTCCTACCTTATCCACATTCTTGCGCTACAACCAACGACAACACAAATTCAGATATCGAGTTGAAAATTTGGAAAATTAAATAAAAAGAACTGCGGAAAGGTTTTGTCGTTCTAAATTACCGGAGTTGCGAGACATTTTTTTTTGGAAACTTTGGGTAATTTTTTATTTTCTTATTTCCAGGACAATACAAACGATCCCTAGGGTTTACGTTGCCATATTAAACCTATATAATTTGCAGTACATTTCCTAATTATAAATTTTGGCGAATTTTGCGAAAAATGGGGGCCTGAAACTGTAAAATTCAACAACAACATCATAAGTTACGAAATCACTTTCATACTACAAACTTGAAACTCTTTACATTATTCCTCTCTTTTTCTCTATGTTTCAAGAATTCTTCTTTTTTCCTCTGTTTTCAAGAAACTTCCCTTTTTTCTCGTTTTTTCCCAAATGCAAACTGAATTAATCGAACCCAATACGAAAATAGAACTATTTTTGCTCAGATTCTTTTTTAACGTCTACTATTATATTTTTGGTTCTGAATTCCACTAGTTTGGTTAAATTTTAATTATTTTGGTGAAAATGCAACTATTTTACTGAAACGTTATATTTTATGATAACAAATTTAACTGCTTGTTTGAATGTGGAACCACTTTGATAAGAAAAATTTTTTGTTTGGTTGAGGATTCATCTCTTCCACTTAAAATTTAACAATTTTTTAAAAATATGTATCATTTTGTGTTCAAAATTAATTACTGTAACTTAAAATGTAACTATTCAATTTCTGGTTGCAAATTTACCTCTTTTAGTTAAATGTTCAACAATTCGGTTTTTCTCTCACCGCACCGTCCCCTTTCTAAATACTTTGGTGAACCTTCCTTTTTTATAATTTTATACCATTTATTGTATTTTGATTCCTCAATCATCCCCCATCTATCTATTAATGGTCTTTCCCTGTTATTTTTTTCCAATTCTTCATAGTTTACTTCAGCCCCGTCTTCTATGTCTCCAGCATTTAAGAACTCCCTCCTTTCTTCGTCCCATCTCGTTAATTCTATCGCCCTCCCTCTCCTCTCTTCTACCTCCATCAAACACTTTTTCGCCAATTCCCCTCCCTTTCCCTCCCACAGCTTCGTCTCACATTTCCATGCCCTCTTTCCCGCTCTAATACTGAATTTATCCCTTTGCGCTTCTTCTCTCACCATATATCCTGGCGTCCTCCAATATACCCCTAATGTCCACCTTATATATTTTTCTTGTAAATTCTCAATATCTTTCCTTCTGAAATTCCCCCCCCCCCTTTTTTACCGATTCCCCATATCTGTTTCATTACCCCTGCTGCTTTTTTTGTCCTTTCTCTTATATGAACTCTACGATCTCCATTCTTTTCCAAAATATATCCAAAATATATAAACTCCTTCACTTCTTCTACCTGCATTCCCTTTCGTCTCCCTGTCCATTCTTTCCGTCTCCCCCTCCTTTTCTAAACCTCATTATCTTTGTCTTTTCTACATTTAAATCCAGCTTTTCCCATCTAAGTACTTATCTAATCCTGTGATTAAGCCCGCCATCCCTTCTGCATCCTCTGCCATCAGCACTATGTCGTCTGCGTATGCCAGTGTATATATCTTTTCCTTCTTTCTATACCAACTCGCCCCCAACCTTTTCTCATCATTTCTTCCTCCAAGTCTGACATAAATATATTAAATATATTAAATAACATTTCCGATACTCTCTGTATTAGTCCCTCTGTTATCCCCTTTTTCAACATAACTTTTTCTATTTCGCCTCGGTCTAATGAGTCAAATCCTCCTTTTAAGTCCACAAACATTGCTATCATTGCTCCTTTTGCCCTTTTATTCTTCTTATTTACTAGATAGTTCAGAACATATATGATGTCCACCACCCCCATTCATTTTCTAAACCCTGTCTGATTCGCTGGCTCTATCTTTTTTCCTCAACTTCTTTTTTCAATCTCTCCGACAAAACAGTTACATATGCTTCATACAGTGTTGGCATCCGCATCACACCCTTATAATCTTTAAACTCCTCTCCTTTGCCTTTCTTCACTATTGGTATCACTACTCTTTCTTTCCATAACTCTGAACACCCCTCTCCTCTCCATACTCGATTACACATTATACATGCCCATTCCTCTAGTTCTGTCCCTCCATATATCCACACTTCATTTGGAATCTCATCTACGCCAGGTGCCTTTCCATCCTTCAATATTCCTAACAACTTGACTATTTCTGCCCTTGTTATTTCCTCATCCTCATCTCTTTCATTACCATATTTTCCTCCCTTCCTAACTTTTCTTTCTACTCTTCCTAGAAAATCCAAAAAATATTTTTTTCGTTCTACTATTTTAATATCTTTTTTCTCCTATAATCTTCCCCATTACTTTTTTCTTTTCTCCACTCTCTTAATTCCTTTCTGACCTCCTTCCTTTTCTCTTTACAATCCTTATTCCATCTACTTCTATTCCCCTCTTTACTATCTTCATTTTTGTTTGTGTACTTTAATCCTCTTTTTGCTTCTGCTATCATTTTTTCCATCTCCTGGTCCACATTTTCCTCTCCCATTTTGATATTTCTTACCTTTTCTCTAAACTGTTCTTTTCCTCTTCCGCTATTTTCCTTAACTTATATTGCATCATAGTTTCACCAGTACCATTCTCTCCCCTCTTCCCTTCCTATGCTTCGCACTTCCTCTATCTCTACTTTAGCATCAATCCTTTTTAGTGCTTCTTCCACTCCTTCCTGCATCTCCTTCCCCTCTAATCTTATACCATTTATCACTATGTTTCTTTTTCTTCCTTCCCTCTCTTTCTTTTCTATTCTTTGTCCTATTTTCTCCGTATTCCCACTCTCGCCCCCGCCAAGATCTCGGTTCAAGCTTTCTACCTTGATTATCCTACCTTGCATCTTCTCTACCTTTTCATTATTATCCTCCTGCTTCTCTAGTTTTTGCTCCAATGACTGGATCCTCTTTTCTAACTGTTCCCTAACTTCTTCCCATTTTTTCATTTCTTTCCAAAGTTCCGCTATTTCCTGCCTAATTTCTTTCCTTAATTCCTCTTCCCTTTTTTCCTGCCATGTTTCATAAATGCCCATTACTTCTATCATGACTTTGAGAATTTCTTTCCTCTTTCCTTTGGTCTTATTTCCGTTCCTTTAGCCCCCTTACTATTATCACCCTTCTCTACCAAACTCTACTTTTCCGGCGGCGATCTAAACATTTTTGGATATTTTAAGTTAGAACCTAAATCTTCCTTCTCTTCACTGCTTCCCCGCTCCCCTCTCTTCCCTTTGATAAAAGCCTTTATCGATCCTACGCTTTTTGCTCTTAATCTCTCCTTTTCTATAGTTTTCTTGCACTTCCCCATTGCCTTCCTTTCTGTGATCTTCTTTTTCTGTGTACTAAACACTTCCTGCTATAAATCCGATTTTTCCTCGATTTTACTCGCTTTGCTATCTATGAATCCAATTTCAAACGTTCCCAAACGGTCACAAATCTCAAACCCACCTAACTTTAACTTTCACACAAATCTGCCTCAATCCTCAAAAATATCATCATCCCTTTTTCAACTTCACAATCCCTCAAACAATATCTTTACACTTCTCAAATTTCACCACAATTATCGGAAAAACTCAGCCGGTTACGGAAGTCAATAATAATCTTTCTTGGTTTAGGAGTAAAAAATTTGGTTGAAAAATCATATTTCCGGATTAAAAATTTAACCCTTTTGGTAAAAAATTCTTGTTTTTGACTTAAAAGTTTAACATGTTGATAGAAAATTCAAGTATTTAATTAAAAATTACATTTTTAACATTTTGTTGTTTCAAATTCATTTTTTAAAGATTAACCTATTTCGTTCAAAATTAATTATTGTGTCTGAAAATTTTAAATTATTTTATTAAAAATTGGCCTTTTCATAGAAAATTAATCTTATTTATTTAATAATAATCTCCCATGGTTTAGGATTTAAAAATTTAGTTGAAAAATCATATTTCCGGAGTAAAAATTTAACTGTTTTTGTAGAAATTTCTTGTTTTTGACTTTAATATACAACATGTTGATAGGAAATTAAACTATTAAATTAAAAATTACTTTTTCTGTTAAAAAATTACATTTTGGGGTTGAAAATTAAACTGTTTTGTAGATAATTCATCTGTTTGGCTTCAAAGTTCAATAGTTTAGTTAAAAATTCATTTTTTTTAAAGATTCACCGCTTAAGCTGAAAAATAATTCATGTAACTAAAAATTTAACTATTACATTTCTGTTTCAAAATTGATCACTTCTAGTTAAAAATTCAACTATTTTGTTGAAAATTCATCTGTTTTGGTAGTAAATAAATCTTTCCTGCTTTAGAATTCAACTATTCTGTTGAAAATTCATATTGTCGGAATAAAAAATTTAATGTTTTGTGAAAAATGGTCTTATTGGATTGAAAATTAAGCAATAAACAAATGACATCATAGAGTTGAAAATTCAACTCTTTTGATGATAATTTGTCTTTTTATCATCAAAATTGAATATCTTTGTTAAAAGCTCTTTTTTATAGATCCAGCTCTTTGGTTAAGAATTAATTATTGTCGTTGAAAATCTAACTATTACATTTCTGGTTCAAAATTTATCTCTTCTAGTTCAAAATTCAACTATTTAGTTCAAAATACATGCAATTTGTTGAAAATTTGACCTTTTGAATAGAAAATTAATCTGAGTTGTTTAAGATTCATCATTTTGGTTAAAAATTTATTTCTTTTGTTAATAATTCATCTCTTTTAGTTCAATTAAATAGTTTGGAAATCAGTTTTTGTTGTTATTGAAAATTCATGATTAAGCAAATCATTAAACAAACAAAAAAAACAAAAATCTTCTTTGTTTAAAATTGATCTATCTGTTTAAAGATTCCTCTGTTTCATGAAAAATACGTCGTTCTTGCTTGAAATTCGGACTTTTGGGTGAAAAATCAACTATTTTATTGAAAAATCAATATATTTCGTCTTGAAATCTGAGGAATTTGAAGTGCTTAATTAGGAGTTCAAAATGGTGTCAACATTATTTGTTAAAGAGAATTTAGCGCCTAGTTTCGAAAATAATCAGCCTATAAAATAATAAATAAATAATATGCCAACTTGGTAACGTACATTATGGACGGCCCCTTAGTGCATTTTATATAATTTCCTAAATTTTAAATCTAACATCTTAAACCGTGTGGACGTGAGCTGTTGCGAAATATAAATAAGTAAGAAATAATAAGTCGAGATTTTAGTCTATTAAATTAATATTCCAAGGTTGGATTATTTACCAATTCCACAAGTTTCGTATTCTGCTTTTTCTCTCTCTCTGGTCATTCGAAGAATATCCTCTCTACTTGCATGTTGCCTATTTTTCCTGCCTCCTATTGAATGTTTCAAAGCTATTTGTTCCAGTTCCTCGTTATTTCTCCCTATGTATCTAGTGAGCAAAGAATAGTAAATAACCACGATTACTTCCAAAGAAATAAGCGCTTTCTTTAATTAAAACAAAAAAAAAAAAGAAAAGAAAAACTAACATTTCTAATAATTCTGCAGTCAATTCGGGTGTGTAAGGACATACGTCCACCATGTGTTGTTGGATCCATAACATTTTCTCCGCCACCAGATTCTGCTTTACGAAAGATCCTAGCTTTACTTTTTCTCGATTGGATATTCTGAAACATACAAATATAGATATTTTTTGTTTAATAAAACGAAGGAGATATGTGCTGAACTTTACGATTGAGAGGTCGCTGATCACGAATTTATCTGTTTTTACAGAAAAATGGATTTTTCTCGAAAACAGCAGATCATAATTCAAAATCAAACACAATATATCAAGCACAATATAAACGATACAGATAAAAAAATAATTATTTTTCATGATAACTAGCAGCATTAAGTGCGCATGTGTAGCTTTCCAGTTTGAGGGGAGAAATAATTTTGAATAAAGAATAAAAATTTCGAATAATTATTAATTTTTTAAGTTTAATGGGTTTTTATGGGTTTATAAATATACTTTTCCTACAATTCTTGAGAAAACTGAAAAAGATTGATGAAGAAATCAGAAACAAAAAATCAAAATTTAAACAAAAAAGTTCATTTTTAACCAAATAGTTGAATTTTTGGCCCACTAAGATAAATTCTCAACAAAAAATGAAAATTTCTTAAAAATAAAATATTTATATTTCAATTCAAAAACAACTACATTCAGACAAAAGGACGAATTTTCAATAAAACAGCTGAATCCTGAACCGAACTGATGAATTTTTAAAAAGGGAGATTAATTTTTAACCAAAAAAGACGAATTTTTAATCAGAGATGAATTCTGAACTAAAGTTATAATTCTTCAACCAAAAAAATTAATTTTTTAATGAAGTCGTTCAACATTTAACCTGGTAGAGGTAAATTTACAACTCAAGAATCTGAAATTATGAATTCTCAACAAAAATTGTAATAGTTGATATTTATTAGATAGGTTTAAATAAAAATAATCGGGGTTTTTTGAAACGCAAAGCAAAAAATTCAAATACGCATACATTTTTAGAAAAAATTCTGTTCGCAATTCGGAAAAATATGTATCGCCTAATTTCCTCTAAGAAACAACATATTTCGCCTTCAAAAGATTCTGCGATTTCAATTGCAGGGCCCTGCCTGATTTGAAATAGATTCAGACCTTTGGAATTGTATCTCTATCTCTATATATATTTTTTAATATATTCATGTAATTAACAATTAATCTGTTTTGGTTGAGGATTCAACTGTTTTGTAGAAAATTCACATTTTTGGTGGATTTAAACTCTTTTTGATTTCAAATTAAACTGATTTTTAGTTGAAATATCAACTATTACATTTTTTTGAGAATTCATAATTTTAGATTCTTTGGTTGTAAATTCAACTCTACTTGATTAAATGTTAAACGACTTTGTTAAAAATTCTTTTATTTTATTGAAGAATTATAATTTTGATTCAAAATTCATCTCTGGTTAAAAATTCGTCTTTTTGGTTGTAAATTAATATTCCTTTTTGAAAATTCATCCTTTTGGTTGACGATTCAGCTTTTTAATTGAAAATTTGCCCGATTTGAAATCTGAGGTACTAATTATTTTTCTTAAAAAATAAAAATGAGGAATAACTGAATGCAAAAAAATGGAAAGGGAACGGAGCCCTTAAATCCATTAAAGGGAGAGTGATAAATACAACAAGTTAAATTGTTTTTAAGATTATATTTTAAATTTAATTTTTCTTGGTTTCTCAAGAAAATTCAAAAAGATTTTTGAAATTTTCAGATTTTATGAAAAATTATGAAAACAATTTTTTGTATTTCACAGGATTTTAAAAAATCTTAGAGAAAAAAACGAGTCAGATTACAGTTAACTTTTGAACTTTTGAACTCTGTGCTCTAAATCTTTCAAAAATCTACATTTTAACAGTGAGCTCTTTAAGTCTGAAACTTATTCGAATTAGTTCTAAAATTTTGTAATCTTGCAAAATTGAAAAAAATTCACTTCAAAATATTCTACATTCTTCTTCGAAAACTTCGGAAATCATTGGATATTTTTATAAATCTTTTTCAATTTTTTCTTATAATTCATTTTTTAAAATCAAAAATCATTTGAAACTTTCTCAAAAATCTTAGAACATTTTTTTAATCTCTGGAAAGATTTGAAAATTCTTAAAAAGCTTCTATTTCGAAATATTCTAAAATTTTCTTTTAAATTTTTGTTCTGAAATTTAACCAAAATTTGTTTAAGTCCAGCAAAACTGAAAAAAATCACCTTGAAGTCTTTTAGATTCTGTATCAACATATTTTAAAATCTTTAAAACTTAAGATTAATATTTTTAAATAAAACCCAATTAAGTTTTTACCGGTTCTGATAGTGTATTATACACTTCGCAAATTAACATATTCTAAGTTTTTGTCCATGATTAAATTTTATTCGTCTCTTTACAGGTGTCATAAAGTTTAGAAATTATAGTGTCGTAGCAAACTGTTAAGAACGGAATTAATTCGTAAATTAGAAAAATATTTACAAAATATAAAACTGTCTTTTTGAATGTAAATTGTTATTTAGTAACCTATAATTATTTCAAATGTATATTAAAGACACTTTAATCAGCCGCATCTTTTATATTTCGTATAATTTTGCATTAAGACCTACACCATTTTCAGAAAAATTCATTTTTGTATAAAAAAACACGCAAATTCACAAGAGCGCCCTCTAAATATAATATATATATATATATACATTATTTCTCCTAAATCGTGATTCATTTTCAACTCAAAGAGAATATTTTCAAAACCAAATATCTCATGGAAGTTGACAAATCGGTACATATTTATTAATTTACCAGATAATCATACTCATGTACATACTTTTTTGTTTTCTTCATAATCGCGATGGACTTTCTACTATTTGGATGTAATACCTTTTTCGCCTTCGCTAACTCCTTCTTCATAGTTGTAGACTGAAATTACATTCCAAATTAGATTAAATTATATTATTTACAATAATTGTATATAGGATGACCGAACGTCTTGTCTCATCAGAAAATTTATTTATTTTTTGTGCTATGTCCTGATTTTCATGTCCAAAAACGAAAATTGATGACATTTGTTGGCAGACCCAAATTTTGTTCCAAACTTCTGAGGACTCGGCCTCATTGTAACTTTTTCAAAACAATATTTCAAGAACTTGACATGTGTGCAATTTTCCTGACAAAAAACTCGTTTCGGACATGGGCATTCCATATTTTGTATTAAATTTTTTTTTCCCTTATTGACTGAAAAATCCTTCTTGGTTAAAAATACGTCTTTTTTTGTTGCGAAATTCACCTGCTATGAAAATTTAACCTTTTTTGGCTGAAAATTCATTGCTTGGTTGAAAACTAATCTTTTTCTATCGTGGATTTTCAACTATTTTATTTAAAATTGGTTTTCTTTGGATTGAAATATCAACAAATAAATTTTTCGTTAATATTTTCACTACTTGGTTGAAAGTGGAACTATTGTGTTCAAAATTCCTTTAATTTTTTGGTTCATAATTTATCGTTTTAACTCATAAGTTTATAATCATCATTATAATTGCAAATTCATTTCTTTATTTAAAAATTTAATTATTTTTCGAAAATGCGTCTTTTGTCGTAAAATATTCATCTTGTTGATAAAAATGTTTAAACTGAAAATATACCTACACCATTTTTGGTTGGAAAATTGTATTTTTTAGTTGAAAATTCATGCACATTGTTCAAAATTCGTTTTCTTTCTTTTGCAAAAAATTAATCTTCATGGTTTAATCAAAACTGATAATTCTGGTCAAAAATTTAACTTTTTGGTTTAAGATTCTTTTTTTTTTATTTTTAATATTTTTATTTATTTATTTTTTGAATTTGTCTTTTGTGGGAAAATATTAATCTTCTTGATGATAAACTCTTTTATTAAACAAAAATTGATATTTCTGGTCGAAAATTCATTTATTTGGTTGAAAATTTATATATTTTAAATTAAAAAATCATCATTATGGTTAAACATTATTTTCTTTGGTTAAAAATTTGTATTTTGTGGTCAAATATTAATCTTGACGGTGAAAATTCATTTTTTTGTTCAAGATTTCTTTTTTTACAAATCTACGCACAAGGACCCTAGATTTAATGCTTATTGTATAATTGCTGTTCCTTATATGGCTACTGAGCCCTGAGAACTATTGAATAAATTAAAAATTTAACATACAAACTCAGGGAAAATGGGAGTTAGGAATTTCAGAATTAGTATTTTATAGCAACTTATTTACATTTTACGAAAAATAAGAAGTTTAGACTAATAAAAGCAGTTAAAGGAATAAAATTCTTTAAAAAATTAATAAGTTGAAAAATTCATCCTAGCAGGGTGCCAACTTCTATTAGAAATACTTAAAATAATATAAAAATGTTGCAAGTTGATTAAATTGTTTAGACAGCGTTAGATGCACTTGAAACAAATTTAATTGATTTATATTTCGGGGATAGTTTTTTGCATGTAAAAATGTATTGGAAAATGGAAAAATAAATAATAAATAATATCAAAATTGCAAAGGATAAAAACATAACATAAAAACATAACTTAATTTATAGGTATTTAACTTGAAAGCGTGGATGATTTGACTTACCATTTTTTATTATAAAAACTGTAGTAACAGCTATAAATTTTTCAGCATTTATAAGTACATTATTTATATATGATAAAAGTAAAATTGCTTAAAATATGTTTCGAACGTTTTGGAGCTCAAGCACATGCTTAAAAACATAACCTGTGAAAGCAAAAAGTTTGTTGTTGTGGCGCTCCTGCTATCTGTCGGGGCTTTCTTGTACTATGCGCGGGACTTTTAAATAATTTGTTCTTTATGTAATGAATTTAATACGTTACGTGAAGAGGTACCCTTAGTTCTGTATAAATTATGACTTGATTCGAATTTATAATATACAAATTGACAAAAATGTCACTTTGCAAAATAAGAGGCAGAAAAAATGTTCAGGTGCGACAATAATATTTATCAAATTTCTTCCACCTTTCAAAATATTTATCAAAATTATACATTTAATGTGTGAAGTCCGTCGCTTGTGAAAATTTTAATTACTTACTGCGTAAATTGCGGGTTTAAATATATTAAATGTTTACATATTATGAAGTATTTTAAAAACTGAAAATAAAAAATAAATAAACGAGAAATAGGTTTAAATCCAGCTCTAGGAAAAAACAGTGCTAATTTCAGATGTAAAAAATGGATCTGTGGCAAAATTAAACGTTTTCTAAGAAAAAAAATAAGAAAAAGATTATTTAAAAAATGTCTTTGATAAAAACTTCCATTCTATACATTTTTTGTAGTTACTCTGAAATTATGTATTGCAGGATACCATTCTTCCAATTTAAAATTAAATATACATATTTTATAAGACTTTTAACTTTTTAAAACAATTACATGGGCCATGGTCACATGCGTCCAATCATGACAGTTCCGTCAACAACAATTTTTGCAATTACTTCAACGGTATTTTTAATAATAACCGTTTACTTGCAGTGCGTTGAATCTTTTGCAAAGCCTCGAACAGAAAAATACAGTTTATTAAAAAAAGGATGTAAGATTCGGAAAACAAAAGTCGAAAAATCTTTAATAAAATATAAGGAAAACGAAACCAATACAGATGGTTATATAGATCCTCATTATAATTGTGATACCCTGGAAAAAGACATAGTTCAAACAATTCCTTACCAATCAACTTCAACTTCTTTTTCCACGTCATGTGGTATTGTTGATGTCAGTTTTACCTCAGCTTGTATAAGATGCGGCATGTGCCTAGCCATTGCTCAACAGGTTAATTTTTATTATAACAAAATTTATAAATTTTCCTAATTTATCCTCATACCCTCTTTTATGAAACATTATTTTTCAAACTGCAAGGAAATTAAAATTTCATCTAAATAGTAGGAGTCGTACATCTAAATTACGCTCAAATTGTTTTTTAAAAAGCATGAAGCTTCGTACATGTGTTCTTTATGACGTATACAATGACTTTAATATAGAGTGCAATGCATTTTTGGATTTTTGTTTGTTTGTTAAACGGGAATATTTTTATTCAAAATTTTGTATCACTTTTTCTATTTTATTCTTATGAGTGATCTTCGCGATTTCTTAAATCCGTAAATAAATTCAAGAAACCTTAGGAATTAACAGAATCGAGTCCCTTTCCCTAGAAATATTTTTTGTTTCAAAAAGAATATGCGAGATAAGGGGAAATAACTAAAAAGAACGTCATTATCCCTGAAGTGTTTTATAAAAAGTTTCTTTTCCAATTTTCGATATTTTCAAACAAAAATGTGACCGCTTATTTTTTAATGTCATTAATTTTTGAAATTTTATCCTAAAATGATCTTTAGGTTTCAAAGAACGCATGTACTAATTTTAATGCTGTCTTAATCATTTGAACATAATTTAAAAAAAATTCTATTGTACCGCTACTAGAAGAAATTAAACGTGAAACTACTAGTCATAAATGAACAAATATGATTTTCTTATAATGTCCGTACATTTCTACTAGCCTTCCCTAAATTCGCATTACTAATTATTCACTGAAATTCTAGCAAACAAAAATAGTTTGATTTATACTTAATTCTTGTAATTGCACAACGCTTCAAACTTTTCTATAAAATTAACAGAACCAATTTAAAATAAATATCTTTCAGATTAATCAAACAATGGTTAATGTTCATGAAACAATGATGCCAATGCTTTGGCTCAACGATACAGATGCTACTCTCCTTTTGAGGACAATTTGCGACAATTCCTTTGAACAGTAACATTTCATAAATTCTAATATAAAATTCAAAAGCAAAAATATCTGTTACATCCGTATAATTGAATTTTATTAATTGAGCCCAAATACTATTTTTATTTAAGTTATAGTTTACGCAGACTCAATGGAAATCATCTCATCTGTGATCGAACACCAGGTGCAACACTCGTCACATCTTCAGTAGATGGGCTGTGGGAAAAACAGTAAGACAATAAAAACTCTATGCTTGAAATTAATTTTTATTTTAAAAAACAACTTTACTTAGTTTGAAGAAAAAATGTCATGATTATATTGATGAAATGGGTCCAATACGATTATATGAACGATGGCAAAGATGGTGTAATAGCAACGAAGAAGATTCAGAAGCGCCCGATTTATCTACAATTTTATGCAGGTATGTATTAAAAAATATTCATTATTATTTATACTCTACATAGAAGATAAACAAAAAATTACACATATACAAACAAATACAAACAGAAGTACAAGTATAATCTACATTTAAAAATTTATCAAGAGAACTAATTATTGTCAATGAGTTTTCAGAAATAACGAATGACAAAATATTTAATAAATTAATATTTTTTTATAATTCATGATAGTATTGCCGACTTTGCTGAGTTTTTATCAAAAACCAGTATCGGTAGTTAAAAAAACAACTGCAACTTTCTTTAATTTACTTGCATGATAAGAAAAATTCAAGGAGAATTCACGTATTTAATTTCATTCTAGCAGTAGCTTGACGTCAATGTAGATAAATTTACACTTCTATACACATTGACACATACAATCCAATTGCACTGAAAATGTTATTTTCAAAAAGCATTTTCATTTTACTTTAAATAAATTGAGCCATCGGTGAAAAAATGAGCAGTATTTCTCCCGGCTCCAAGCTTGGCCTTTTTGGTTGTAATGTTTCATCCTTTGGTCTTGGACTAAACCAGATAGCCACACTATTTAAAATATCTGGGTATTGTTATCTGGATTCGTGCTTGCTCGAAAAATTTATTTTTCTTAAAATTAAATTTGGGTAAATGAGTATTTTTAAATAAAATACAAAAGCGGATAAGTTATATTCTTATTATTGACATTTAATATTAATTTAACTAAATCTGGCAAAATACTTCTAGAAATACTAGGGTTTATCTAAACTGAAAATGAATCGTGATCGTTACAATTTATTACTACAATTAGCCGTAGAATACAACTCAAAAATTACTTCAGAATGTCATCCCTAAAAGCCTGTTCTATAGGGTCCCAAGAAACCTTGATATGTAAGAAATTAGGGTTTTCAAGTTTTTGGCGCTGATTCTTATTTTTTGCAGTTTTTTGTAAAGTAATAATGGTCTCTAATATGTACATAAAATATTACATTCCACTGATAATAAAATGTTTTAAAACATTGCTTAAAACATCGCCTTTTTAATAAATTAAAGTTTACGAAAAGAATAATTTGAATAATTTATTATTATTTATAGCTATATTTTCTTAGAGCGACGCAAGAAAGTTCCGTTTTTTTTCTAAAATTTCCATCTTTTGGTACACTTTTCAGCTTCTATCTTTCTATCTTCTATCAGAATAATAATAGAAAGTTGCATTTTCCCGAACATTTTCAACTTTTCTTTGGTTTTTTAATCAATAATGTTTAAAAAATATTCATTTTAAGAAAAAGGCTATGTTACAGTAAAGATTAACTACAAATAGGTGCCAATCAAATGAATTATTGCCGTGAGTCTAGTCTGAAATTAGAGATAAATAAATAATTTCAAGGTTTTTATATCAGAAAAAAATACCCGCAAAAGAAAGAGATTGTATGAAAAAATGATCTTTTTTGATGCTTGTTTATTATTTGTTTATAATTCAAAATAGAAAGAAGAGTTGGAATCTTCAGAAAAATCCACAACTTTGTAGTCTTATTCTAAAAGAATATTATCATCAATAATAATGAATTGTTTAAAAATTATTTTTCTTAACTTTATTAAATTATTACTTCATTCTACGCTAAAAGTTGACAAAAACTTGAAAATTTCAGATAAAATCCCAATTTTGTAGCATTGCTTTAAGATAATATAATTATAAACAATGATATATTGTTTAAACAATTAGGTTTGTTAACTTTGATTAATTATTACCTCACGGAGATGGAAAAGTTGAACAAAGGTCAGAAATTTCCGAAAAAAGCACGATTTTCTACCTCTATTCTAAGAGTAAATGGCTTTAAACAGTTATAGATTGTTTAAACAATTTATTATTAGCAGGTTGTATTGTTTTATGTATAACGAAAAATTGGTTCTAAAACAAGCTACAGAAAATAGGAATCAGGGTCAAAATCTCTTAAAACGCAATTTTTGTACTTATAGTGGTCCTTTGGTACCATATAAAACAAGCATTTTGGAATGAAATTCAAAAACTAATTTTTGATTTGTATTCTATGGCTAATTATAAAGAGAAATATTGAGAATCAACTGGATATGCTTGGTATTGTTTATTCTGTGAAAAGCGTACAGAACGTATTTTTTTCTTATTGGAAACACTTTTTAAATCTCATGGAGTTTGCATCATCTTTGAATATATGTTTTAAAACGTTTTTTTCGAATAAAACGAATTTGGGCGGCGAGAGCATGAAAAACTTAAAAAAATTCTAATAACAATTTTGTTTTAATAATAAAATGGATAGGAATTAAAAATGAAGGAGGGCCAAGCTTGGACTTAATCGGAGATTATTATTTGTGAAACTGTCTTTCTACATTTAGATTATTCTTACATATTTAATATTTATTCTTAATTACCAAATTTATTTCAACTATCTAATTAATTTAATTATAACCTCAGGGACGACACTGCTTTCTTTCGAGATTGTAAGAGTATCGAAGAAGAAGACAATAAACATGCAATACCTTCCGAAATTTATAAAACACACGTGAAAATTCTAGCGGAATTGAAATGGGGATAGGATCTTACAAAATAAGTGAATTATTTTTATAAGTGCTATTTTAAATTAATTTAATAAAATTTACTATGAAAATACGTAATCTTTTATAATTGAAAAGGAATGACTAAATCGCGACCAGGTTTTGTGTTTAGTAAATCTTCATGCTGCGATTCCTTTATTTTCCTCGGCGAGGGTGCCCGTGGATCAATTTTTAATTTTGGGAAAGGAATTAACTTCGAAGTCTTCTCGTGTGTCATAAATTTGTTTCTTTTTGAAAACTGTAAATTTGCCTCTTGTTGGACTGAACTCATATCTCGCAAATTAGGATGTGGTATTAAAAAGGACCAACCAGTCCGAACGGGAGTTTCCTCTTCTTGTAGATCCGCGGCTCTTGCGAGGAAACTGTTTCTTCGATGAACACGAATACCTCGAAAAAAATGATTCTGAAAAATTATTCTTTTAGTCCATATTCTTTCAAAAAGACAAAGTACTAAGGACATAACCATTCCGCCTAAAAGAAGCCCAAACGCAGAATAAACATCTACAAGATTTGCACTGTTGAAATTAGAGGTGTCCTGACACTTTGGCATTTCTGGCAACATCTTTTCCTTGATCCTGTCTAAAACTCCGTGCTCCCGAATCCGAAAGATACTGTAATTATAATAACATTTATTTAAAATTTAGATGAATTTTTAATTCTTAATTTCACATTTGACTTTCAAGTTATATATTACAGAACATCTAAATATTAATATATTATTATATATTTATGAAAACCTTAAATTGATAATCTTCTTGTATGGACAAGAATGAGCCATCGGAAGAGCCACTGATGAAAATGTGTTTTCAAGTTGCAATTCTTTTAAACTACATTGGTTACGAATTAATGAAGATTGAAGCAATTTTCGAGCATCTGCAGCCCCAACAAAAAATCCGTAGTTACCCTTGATCGCCTTTTTGAGACCTACGACTGTTTCTAATCTGGATTCACGATTATCAAATGCCTTTATGTACAATTTACGAAGATTGGAATCATTTGAACTCTGTAAAGTGATATTAAGAAATTCAATATTTTTCATAAAAAAAACATTGAAACACACAAAGGATAAAATTGTAAATCTGACATTTTAACAACTTCAGATTGAATCTTTGTAAATTATAAAAACGAGTAAAATAAAAAAATTGAATGTTCCAAACCCATAAAAATTAAAAAAAAAATAAAATTTTGTGTCATACTACAAAATTAAAATTTTAATGTTTATGCTGCATTTCAGTCATTTCCTTTCACATTGGCGTATTGCCAAAAACACATATTTTTTATTATATTTATACTGCAGTAAATTTTAATACTATATACTATATAATAGATTCTATACTCAGACAAATCATAATATTAGACTAAATTCTATACATTTAGGGAAAATTAAATTAAAATATATTAACTTAAATAAAAATCTGTAATTACATTTTATACAAATCCTGTTGAATCGAAGGAATTTCAAGAATAAAAATTTCTCAACACATTTAGAAATAATATAAATTTTAACATCATACTTTCTAAAAAATTGTATCAAATCTTATCAGTACAAGACTTGAATTAAATCCTGTATGTTTCGGTATCTAAGATATTTCTATCAAATTCCATCCATCGAGAAATCTTACACTTTCCTATTAAAGATTCTCATGATATCTCTATCAAGTCTTATTGGCACAGGACTTTCACCAAATACTAGGTTCAACAATCCTGGAAGATTTCACATAACTCTATCTATCTGCAAATCTTATACTACTCTATCAAGAGTTCCCATTAAAATTGTATGTTGCAAACAAAAAAATTTATCTTGGAAATTTCTATTAAACTATATCCGTCGATAAGTCTGGTGCGGATAAGCTTTTAAAGTTTGAATAAAAACGTGCTAATAGAAAAAGTATAAGAACTTACCCCAGGAAGAATCTAATAGAAATTTTCGAGATTTGTAGACGTCGAATTAGATACATATAATTGATGGGAGATAATATTTGATAAAGTTTCATTGGGAAAAGTTGGATAGAAAAGTATGAGATTTGTCGATCGATACAGTCAGATAAAAAATGTCAAGATTCTAGAAAATAGGATTAAATACAAGTCTTGTGTGGTTCAGATGAAATAGAGTTTAAATAAAAAAAATGTTAAATAAAAAGTATAAGATTTCCGGAGAAATACGATTATTCAATTAAAGTGGACCAAAAGTTGGAATACAATATATGATTTGATTTCCATTGAAAACATATTAGAATGCACAGGAATTATGGATATAATAATTGATAAAATTGCGTATGATTTCTCTAAAACATGCGTGTTAAAATAGAATATTATTATTTAATTGATTATTCGCAAGGCCGTAGCTACGGGGGGGGGGGGGGGGGGGGCCCCCCCCCCCGACCCAAAAAATTTTTTAGCAATTACCCCAAAAAATTTCCTTTTTTTTTTTTTTAAAAATTCAAGATAATATTTCCACCCCCCCCCCCCCCCCCCTAGGTAACTGGCTGGATCCGCCCCTGATAAATAATATAATATAATAAATTCATACCATAGATTGGTACTTA
>JAAAKG020157359.1:0-26853 GCA_010014905.2 Druon quercuslanigerum | reverse complement strand
AATTTCACGAATTTCAGAGATTCAGAATATTTGATAGAATGTGAGGAACTGAGATGAAATTTAGAGAATTTCAGGAGTTTCCTTAATTCCTTAAAGATTCATATTTTAGAATTTCAGAAAATTTTAGGAATTAAAATATTCTAGGAATTTCAGGATTTCAGAATATTCATGAATTTCCTGAATGCCTAAAATATTCTGAATTCAGGAATTTCAGAAAACTATAGGAATTAAAATATTCTGGAAATTTCAGGAAACCAGAATATTCCAAGAATTTCAGGAATTCAGAATATTCATGAATTTCCTGAATTCCTGAAATATTCTGAATTCAGGAATTTCAGAAATTAAGAGGATTTAGAATGTTTCAGGAATTTCAGGAAATAGAATGTTAAGAATTTCAGAGATTCAGAATATTTAAGAGAATGTAAGGAATTCAGATGAAATTGAGAGAATTTCAGGAGTTTCCTGAATTCCTTAAATATTCTGAATTCAGGAATTTAAGATAAATTTAGGAATTAAAATATTCTAGGAATTTTAGGAAACCAGAATATTCCAAGAATTTCAGGAATTCAGAATATTCGTGAATTTCCTGAATTCCTGAAATATTCTGAATTCAGAAATTTCAGTAATTAAGAGGATTTAGAGTGTTTCAGGAATTTCAGGAAATAGAATTTCACGAATTTCAGACATCCAGAATATTAGAGAGAATGTGAGGATATCAGATGAAGTTTAGAGAATTTCTGGAGTTTCCTGAATTCCTTAAATGTTCTAAATTCAGGAATTTAAGAAAACTTTAGGGATTAAAATATTTTAGGAATTTCAGGAAACCAGAAATGTCTAAGAATTTCAGAAATTCAGGATATTAATGAATTTCCTGAATTCCTGAAATATTCTGAATTCAGGAATTTAAGAAAACTTTAGGAATTAAAATATTCTTGGAATTTCAGGAAACCAGAATATTCCAAAAATTTCAGGAATTCAGAATTTTCATGAATTTCTTGAATTTCTGAAATATTCTGAATTCAGCAATTTCAGAAATTCAGAGGATTTAGAGTGTTTCAGGAATTTCAGGAAATAGAATTTCACGAATTTCAGAGATCCAGAATATTTTAGAGAATGTGAGGAATTCAGATGAAGTTTAGAAAATTTTAGGAGTTTCCTGATTTCCTTAAATTTCTGGATTCAGGAATTTCAGAAAATTTCAAGAAGTTTAGGAATGAAGAGAACTCATTCTAGGATTTTTAGGAAATTAGAATATACTAAGAAATTTAGGAATTCAGAATATTCCTGAATTCGAGGAATTTCAAGAATTTAGGAAATCTAGAGAAATCAAAGAATTTCTGGAATTCAGAATATTCAAGGAATTCAGAGGATTCAGAGAATTCAAAGAATTTTTAAAATTCAAAATATTACAGGATTTTAAAAAATTTAAGAAATTAAGGATATTTAAAGAATTCAACGATTTTCGGGAATTTGTAGAATTTGAGGAATTCTAGACTATTAAGGTAATTTAAAGAGTTCAGAGAATTCATGAAATTTAAAAAAATTTGATGAAAGTTAAGAAATTGAGGATCTTTAAGGAATGGAAAGATTTAAGGGAATTCAGAGAAAATTAAAAATTAAAATAATTCAGCAAATTAAGAATTTTAAAGGAATTCAGAAAATTAACGGAATTCAGGAAATCTAGCAGATTACCATTTTTTAAATATAAAATTCTGAATTTTGAAAAGAGAAATGAGAATTTATGGTGCTTAATTTTTTATATGTATAATAATTTATTAATTACTTTGCAATTAATTATTTTTACTGAAATTAATATCCGAAGTTAAAATAGTTAAATTTTATTTCTTATTTAAAGTATTTAAAGTCAGAAAAAAAAGAAAAAATATTTATTCAAATATTCTGATGACATTTTATATAATTAAACACCAATTTAAATTTGTTTCTGTTAGCCTTCAAAATTAAAAAATTCAAATTTCGTTTAAATTTACGTATTGTATTTTCTATTTCTTTAAAAAATATAAATTCCCAGTACCAGAAAGGATAATTTTTTAATTCCAAACGATAATAGCTTTAGTAAAAAAAATTCAATCTCTTTGCTCGGTTCTCTTTTTTTTTCTCACTTCCACTTTTCCAGCGATTAAACAATCAAGATAGCAGAAAAGCGTGACTCGTAATATTTTAAACCCTAATTGTTATAAGATATCCAGAATATTTCTCTAGTATAATTTCATAAATAATAATATTATTAGATTATTATTATATTATTTATAAATTCTTTCTTTCATTTAGGATAATTTAATTTGCAATTTAAATATAAAATTAATCAAAAAATTTTATAAGTATATAACCCTAATTTGAGTCATTTAGTTTAAAATGCTGATTTCAGAGTGAAATAATTTTTTGGACCTTTTTTTGGAAAATTCGGGTCGAAAAGTTGGATTGAAACTTGTTCTGAAGTTCGTCTAATTGTGACCGGAAACCGGAAACGCTTCACGATGTAAATTGCACGACTAGGGACCTGGGTGAGATCCAGTTCTTTTCTGTAATTTTTTTGTGTAATATTTTGTCGAAACGACACAAAAGTAAAAATAGAGTTAAAAAGCTTGTAAAACAGTCGGAAAAATTTCTTTTGTAAAATTTGTTAAGGATTAACATTTAAAAACAAAATGTCAAGAAGATTTTTAAATGTTAAAAGATAAAAAAATGTTGAAACTATTAAAATAATTTAATAAAAATTATTATATCAATCAGATACACATAAAATAATAATTATATATATCTAAGTTTTTTAATTTTCCTTAAGGACGAACATTAAAATCAATATTTCAGATAGGCCTATAAAAATCAAATTTTTCCTCTTTATCTGGTTAAAAAAAAAATTTCAGACAATTAAAATTATAACTTTCAAACCTAAAGAAATTATTAATCAGGCTATTAAATTTTTTAAAGCATTTTTATTGAGTTGGAAGGGGTTATATTTTCTGAATTTGGAAACGGGAGTATTTTATTTTACACATTTTAAGAATTGCTTTAATTGATTTGGGTCAGGGAAAATTTTTCATTTTCAACATTTTTCTTTTTAATATCTTCATTGAGTTGGGACAGAATCTTTATTCTAAACATTTTTCATTAGCGAAAATGAAAATTTTTTTTTTAATCGGAAGAAGAAATTTAGTTTATTTTTATCATTTTTGTCCAATTAAAAGTCAGGAAAATGAGCCATTTAATTTGTTTCTAAATTGTAAGTAGAAATTAAAAAAAAATTTTTTGAAAGCTTGATTTTAAATTTTTTGCACTTTGAACATTTGAATTTTTTTATGGATTGTTAACCGAAATATTTGTATTTTAATCCTTTTTATTGACTTGGAAAAGAGAAAAATTTGTTTCTTATTTTTTTCTCAATTGTAGAAGGATATAATTTCATTTTAAACATTTTTATTCAAATGTATGCAAGGAATTTTGGTATCTAATTTATTTATGAATTGAAAGAGGGAATGTTTTGTTTTTCATATATTTCTGAATTGGAATTAGATAATTTTGTATTTTAAAATTTTTTTCGAGTTAAAAGGAATAAAATCTGCCATTTTCATATTTTTCTTGGAATAAAAAGGGGAAATTTTTTATTTAAAATTTTTTTGATTTGGAATGGAAAATTCTTTATTTTAAACATTTTTATTAGTGGAAATGGAAGATTTTTTTAGTTTGAATCTTTATTTTAATGGAAAGAAATTTTTTTTATTTTTATCATTTTTTTCAATTAAAAGTCAGGAAAATGAGCCATTTAATTTGTTTCTGAATTCTAATAGAAATTTTTTTAAAAAGTTTTATTTAAAAATTTTTATTTTTAATTTGTTCTGAATTTAAATGGTAAATTCTTTATTTTAAACATTTTTATTGGGTTCGAAGGGAGAGAATTTTGCTTTTTGATTTTTTTTAATTGAAAGAAATTTTTTATTTTCAAAACTTGGCTTGAGATAAAACGAAGGAATTTGTTAGTTTAATTTTTGTTTGTTAAAGTTTTGAGTTCAAAATCCTTAATTTATAAAAATTGGATTTTTTAAAATGTTTATTTTTAAATAGTTAATTTTAAAACAGTTTTGTTTCTAATGAACCTTCAAAATTATACAGTTTTCCAAGCTTACACTAAACCAATTTTTTTCCAATATAATAATTTTTAAATTATTCAAATTTGACACATTTTTAATTTTTAAATTTATTTTAATTGAATATTCTTGATAGTAGTACAAATATATTCACTATTTGGATTGTTTTATTTTTTAAACTTTAATTGTGAGATTTTACTATTCATCAGTAATTAAAAATTACTGATTAATAGTAAATTAAAAATTTTAAAAATTTAAAATATTAAATTTTAAACAATTTTAGAATACGTAAAATTTTGTAGAAAAGGACAATATTTCGAATGAAATAAAAATGAAATAAAGTTGAATCGATTCTAAATCAAAGCGCTTAAAATTGAAAAAATTTATTTAACAAACATGAATGGAAAAATTTCACATAAATAATTTTTGATTTGAAAAAAGTTTAAAAAGGCGAAAAATATTTTAAATGAAATAAAAAAATTAAATTTTGAGACTAAAATTTTGAAATAAGACGTTATCTAAACGTGCAAAATTAAATACTTTCAGATTAAAATTTAAATTATTTCGGATTAAAATTTATTGTATTTAATAATGCAAAATTTCATAGAATTGAAATTGTATTATCTCTGATTCAAAGTGTTCAAAATTAAATGTTAAAAAAATTAACAAATTTTAATTCAATGAATTTGAAGTTGAAAACTAAACTTAATTTTTCAAAGTTAAAGCTTCTAGAACTCTAGAATCTTAAATTGTTTAACATAAAAAATTTGTTATTTGACATTAAAATGGAATAAATAGATTTTTGAAAATGGAAAAATCTCAAATCATAAACGATTAAAATTGAATTATTCTAAGAAACAGTTTAAACAAGTAATTTCAAATTAAAAGAATTTAAAAAAAATCTGCTAAAGAATGCTTTAAAAATTTAAATTATTCAAAGACAATTTAAGTCATTTAAAAAAGAGAAATTTTTAAATAACATAAAAATTTCAAATAGTTTAATTTTTGATACTTTACTAAGAATTACGTTTTATTCTTGAAATCTTCTAATTAAATATTTTTCAATTTTGAGTAAATCATTTTTAAAATCTTCAACTAAAAATTGAAAAGTTTTAGGATCTATTAAAAATTAAAAGTTTTTTTTTTAATTTATAGAAGGAAAGATCGCTATTATTTAATTTAAAGCGTTTAAATTATACTTAATTTTTTATCCAAGTTTAAAATGTTTAATACTTTGGAATATTTTCCAATAAAAAAAACGCAATTTTTAATGCCTGGAGTTAAAAAAATTATGGCTTCCAACATCAAATTTTTCAAGATTGAAAATTTTAAATTGGAACCCACCAAAAATTAAGCACTTTCAAACCGAATAATTTCAAATTAAAAATTGGTATGCAAAAACAATAGAGCCTAATCATAAATTGAAATTATGGCCTTATTTAAATGACTTGAATTAATTTTTTGCGAAATATTTTATTAATATAATTTTTAATATATTTTTTCTTAGTGTAGACAAATTGTGAAAATAAATCAGAAATAAGGAGAAAAGTGTCGAGTGGATGCGAAAATATTTTTATTCCAGGTGAGCCATGGCACCTTGCCACATTCTGGAAGAAGCATGGGGGCACATGAATCGCGGATCGAGAAATCTTTGCAATATTCGATGTTAGTAACGAAAAGGAATCAACTAGAGCGTTAAGTGTACACACATACGTGCCTTCATCACGCTCTGACAACCTCGGGATCTCGAGAATTTCACCTCGGTCTTTCCTATATATATCTATATATATCACCTTTTACCACCTTCAAGGATTTTTTATTCAATTTTCAGAATTCCTTTCCATACCGAGCAAATACTAATATTTTCGATGCGTAAACATCTTTGAACGAGATATCGAGGGTAAAGCATTGTAAACTTGGTGTTAAATTAAAAAAAAATAATTTATTTCATTTTCATTTATTTCATTTATTCTTTCATTTATTATTGCCCAAAATAAAAAAAAATTATTTTTCATGCGTAAACATCTTTGAACGAGATATGGAGGGTAAAGCCGTGTAAACTTGGTGTTAAATTAGAAAAATTATTTATTACCAAAATAAGCAGAAAAAAATATTTTTCGTGCGTAAACATCTTTAAACGAGTTATGATGGGTAACGAGTGTGTAAAATTAGTGTGGAATTTATTAAAAAAATTTTGCGTTAAATTGATATGACTTATTCTTTTATTTAGTTTATCTATTTATTTACTGATTCATTCTCAAAATAAGAAACTATTAATATTGTGTATGAGTAAATATCTTTAACCATGATATAGAGGGCAAAGGCGGTACAAAGTTTGTGTACAGTTATAAAATGATGTTGATTGTTAAATTTATTAATTTTTTATTTATTTAATTTATTCTTTCATTTATTATTATACAAAATAAAAAAAATTATATTTTTTCATGCGTAAACATTTTTGAACGAGATATGGAGGGTAAAGCATTGTAAACTTGAAGGTTAATTAAAAAAATTATATACAATTACCAAAATAAGCGAAAAAAATATTTTTCGTGCGTAAACATCTTTGAACGAGTAATGATGGGTAAAGGGTGTGTAAAGTTAGTGTTGAATTTATAAAAATATTCTTGAGTTAAATTGAAATGTTTTTTTTTATTTAGTTTATCTATTTATTTAATGATGCATTGTTAAAATAAGCAACTATTAATATTTTATATGAGTAAAAATCTTTAACCATGATATAGAGGTCAAAGGCAGTACAAAGTTGGTGTACAGTTATATAATGATGTTGATTAATAAATTTATGTAATTCATTTTTTATTTATTTCATTTATTCTTTCATTTATTCTTGCCTATAATAAAAAAAATTTATATTTTTTCATGCGTAAACATCTTTGAACGAGTTATGAAGGGTAAAGGGCGTGTAAAGTTAGTGTTGAATTTATAAGAATATTTTCGCATTAAATTGATATGACTTCTTTTTCTATTTAGTTTATCTATTTATTTAATGATACATTGTTAAAATAAGCAACTATTTTTATTTTGTATGAGTAAACATCTTTGACCATGATATAGAGGGCAAAATCGGTACAAAGATGGCGTATAGTTATAAAATAATGTTGATTGTTAAATTTATGTGATTTATTTTGTATTTATTTTATTTACTCTTTCATTTATTATTGCCCAAAATAAAAAAATTTATATTTTTTCATGCGTAAACATCTTTGAACGAGATATGGAGAATAAAGCCTTGAAAACTTGGTGCTAAATTTAAAAAATCATATTCAATTCAATGTTCAACGTATTCCACTTATTAATTTATTTACTTCTTTATTACCAAAATAAGCAAAAAAAAAAATTTTTCGTGCGTAAACATCTTTGAACGAGTTATGATGGGTAAAGGGTGTGTAAAGTTAGTGTTCAATTTATAAAAATATTTTCGCGTAAATTGGTATAACTTATTCTTTTATTTAGTTTATCTATTTATTTACTGATTCATTCTCAAAAACATATTTGATCGGTATATGAATGGTTAAAGCAGTTAACAGTTGAAGTGCAAGTTTTAAAATGTTTAGTGATAATTTTTATTCCTTCGTTTACTCATTCATGCCCGAAATAAGAAAATGTTCATATTTTTCAAGCGTAAACATCTTTGAGCGAGATATGGAGGGTAAATTGAGTGCAAAGTTGGTGTTAAATTTATAAAATCATATTCAGTAATAAAACGACATTACTTAGTCTTGTATTTACGTAATTTATTTATTTATTGATTTATTTCAAAAGTAAGCAACTATTTACATTTTTCATGCGTAAACATCTTTAAACTTGGTATAGCGAATAAAGCCTGTACAAAGTCGGTATGGAAGTTATAAAATAATGTTGAGTTGATTTATTCATTCATTAATTATTAATGTATAAAGTGAGCAAATATTTTTATTTTTCATGCGTAAACATCTTTGGATGATACATGGTGGGTTAAGTCTTGAAAAGTTGGGGTTAACTTAGAAAATGATACTTATTAACTTATTTATTTCCAAAATAAGCAAATAATAATATTTTTCATGCGTAAACATATTTTTGAAAGAGATATGGGGGGTAAAGCATATGTAAAGTTAGTGTTGAATTGATAAAATGATACTCAGTTAAAAATTTATGTGAATTATTCTGTCCTTAA
This sequence comes from Druon quercuslanigerum, assembly GCA_010014905.2. NCBI lineage: Eukaryota > Metazoa > Arthropoda > Insecta > Hymenoptera > Cynipidae > Druon > Druon quercuslanigerum. The sequence continues at coordinate 18,576 of JAAAKG020157359.1, read as the reverse complement.
AACTATTGATATAATTTGTGTGTTCAATTATAATTTCAGACAAAAATTGAGCAAAAATTTGTATTTTTGATGTGCAAAAATATTTGAACGGAATATGAAGGGTAAAGCCTATGTAAAGTTGTTGTTAACTTAAAAGAATGATATTCACTCATAAATTTATGCATTTTTCTTCTTCGCTTGATAAAATTATTTGCATCCTGAAATGAGCAAATATTTATATTTTTCATGCGGAAACATTTTTGAACGAAATATGAAGGGTAAAGCCTATATAAAGTTGATGTTTAATTTATAAAATAAAATTCAGTTTCAAATTTATGTGGTTTATTCTCTTCATTTGTTAACTTCTTATAATAATTTATTTTAGAAAATGATATTTAGTGTTAAATTTATGTGATTTTTTGAATGATGAAAGTTATTATACCAAATAGAAAAAACAAATTTGGTATTTAAGAAATTCATTTCTAAAATGATCAAATATACATTTATATTTTTTTCTGCCAACATCTTTGACAGATATATGGAGGGTAAAGCCAGTGTAAAGTTGGTGAAAAATTCATAAAACTACTAACAGTATTTAAACAATGTGATTTATTTATTTATTTATTTAATTAAACTATCTACTCTTTCTCATAACGAGCAAATATTAATATTTTTTACGTGTACAAAAATTGGACTACCATATGAAGAGTAAAGCCTATGTAAAATTGTTGTAAAAACAATAGAATAATATTCAAAGTTGATTATTTATTACTATACCAATATACCAAATATTTATACTTTTGTATGCGTAAACATCTTTGAATGAGATATGGAGGGTAAATTCTATGTAAAGATGGGGTTACATTACTAAAGTAATGTTCAGAGTTAAATTTGTATGATTTATTCTCTACTATCATTAATTAATTAATTAATTCATCTGTTATCTGAAAAATGAACAAAAAAATATATTTTTGTCGTCTGAACAATTTTTGATTGAGATATGGAGAATAAAACCTATTTAAAGTTGGTGTAAAATTTATAAAATTATATTTAATAGTGAATTTATGCAATTTCTTCTTTTATTTAAATAATTTATTCCTTTGATTATTTATTTGTTCCTAAAATAAACTAATATTTATATTCCTGATTTTAAAAGTCGTCATCTGTGATATGAAGGGTAAAGCGAGATGTAAGGCTTGTGTAAATTTAATGTTAAATTTATAAATTAATATTTAGTGCTAAAATTATCTAATTTATTTCCTGTATTATAAAATTTATTAATTAATTTATTTACTTACGATCCACTAACGTAAAAATTTATATTTTTAATGTGTATGAAGAGTAAAGCTTATATAAAGTTGTTTTCAAGTCCATAGAATAATATTCAGCGTTAAATTTATATAATTTATTCTTGGACTGATGTAATTTATTTAATACCCAAAATGATAAATATTTATACTTTTTTATGTGTAAATATTTTTGAATGAGATATGAAGGGTAAAGCCTATGTAAAGCTGTGGATACATTGCTAAAATAATGTTCAGTGTTAAATTTGTTTGATTTACTCTACGATATCAATAATTAATTAATTCTTCTGTTATCTTAAAAATTTTTTTTTTCGTCTGAACAATTTTTGAGCATGATATTGAGAATAAATCCTATTTAAAGTTGGCGTGAAATTTATAAAATTATATTTAATAGTGACTTTATGTAATTTGTTTTTTTTTATTTAATTAATTCATTCCTTTAAATATTTCTTTCTTTCTAAAATAAGCTAATATTTACATTCCTGATTTTAAAAGTCGTCATCTGTGATATGGAGGGTAAAGCGAGAGGTAAAGCTAGAGGTAAAGCTTGTGTAAATATGATATTAAAATTTATCAAATTATATTTAGTGCTAAAATTATCTAATTTATTCTTTGTATTATGAAATTTATTCATTAATTTATTTACTTATGATCAAATTGTGTAAAAATTTATATTTTTAATGTGTATGGAGTGTAAAGCTTATATAAAGTTGTTTTCAAGTTAATAGAATAATGTTCAACGTTAAATTTATGTAATTCATTATTGGACTGATGTAATTAATTCAATCCCCAAAATGACAAATATTTATACTTTTTTATGCGTAAACATCTTTAAATGAGATATGGAGGGTAAAGCGTATGTAAAGTTGTGGTTACATTACTAAAACAATATTTATAAAAAACAATATTTAGTTATAATTATTTATTTAATTATTTTAAAACTGAACAAAAATTCATATTTTTGTTTTGTAAGCAATTCTTGTCCGCGATAATGAGAATAAAGACTGTCTAAAGTTAGTGCAGAATGTATCAAATTAAATTTGGTATTAAATTAATTTTATTTATTTTTTGGTTTAAGTAATTCATTCATTTAAATATTTATTTAATCAAAAAATAAGCTAATATTTATATTTACGGTGTGTGAAAGTCGTCAACTGCGATATGGAGGGTAAATCAAGATATTAAAAGATTAAAGCTAGATAGTAGTAAGATTAAAGTATTATATAGTAAGATTAAAGCTTCTGTAAATTTGATATTAAATTTTATCAAATTATATTTAGTGCTAAAATTATTTAATTTATTCTTCGTATTATGAAATTTATTCACTTATTTATTTACTTATGATGAAATGGCGTAAAAATTTATATTTTAAATGTGTCAACATCTTTAACTGCGATATGAAGGGTAAAGCCTATAGAAAGTTTATTAGAAATTTATTTGCGATTTATGTTTTTTATTCATTCATTTATAAACTCACTCTCAAATTGCCTAAAAATTTATATTTTTTTATGTATCAAAATATTCAACTGCGATATGGAGGGTAAAACCTATTTTAAGTTAATGTGATCTTTATTCATTTGATTCATGTTTTTTATTAATTTATTTATTAATTCATAAGGAACTGAGAAAATATTTTTATTTTTTATTTGTACAAATTTTTGACCGCGATATGGAGGGTAAATCAAGAGGTAAAGTTAGTGTTAATTTGGTATTGAATTTATTAAATGATATTAAGTTCTAAAATTATCTAATTTATTTATTGTATTCTAGAATTTATTTATTAATTTATTTACTCATGATGAAATTGCGTAAAAATTTATATTTTAAATGTGTCAACATCTTTAACTGCGATATGAAGGGTAAAGCCTATAGAAAGTTTATTAGAAATTTATTTGCGATTTATGTTTTTTATTCATTCATTTATAAACTCACTCTCAAATTGCCTAAAAATTTATATTTTTTTATGTATCAAAATATTCAACTGCGATATGGAGGGTAAAACCTATTTCAAGTTAATTCCAAATTCATTTGATTGAGGTTTTTTTATTAATTTATTTATTAATTCATAAGAAACTGAGAAAATATTTTTATTTTTTATTTGTACAAATTTTTGACCGCGATATAGAGGGTAAATCAAGAGGTAAAGTTAGTGTTAATTTGATATTGAATTTATCAAATGATATTAAGTTCTAAAATTATCTAATTTAATTATTGTATTATAGAATTTATTTATTAATTGATTTACTCATGATGAAATTTCGTAAAAAATTATATTTTAAATGTGTCAGCTTCTTTAACTGCGATATGAAGGGTAAAGCCTATATAATGTTTATTAGAAATTTATTTGCGAGTTATATTTTTTATTTATTTATCTATAAGCTCACTCTCAAATTACTTAAAAATTTATATTTTTTATGTATCAAAATATTCAACTGCTATATGGAGGGTAAAACCTATTTAGAGTTAATGTTATCTTCATTTTTGTGATTGATGTTTTTTAATAATTTATTTAATAATTCATAAGAAACTTAGAAAATATTTTTATTCTTTATTTGTACAAATCTTTGATCGCAATATGGAGGATAAAGCGATGTTTAAGGTCTGTGTATTTTTTTGCAGAATTTTTATTGAATTCCATACATTTATTTGAACTGTTCTTTTAACAATGTAAGTATTCATTTCGTAGCCCCGACGAGAAGAGGAAAAGTAGGGCAAGTGAGGGGAAGTTAGGGACGCCGAGGTATGGAAAATCAGAGGAATTAAGCGATAAGGAAATAAGCATAAATTAGAGAAGGAAGCGTGGGTGAGAGAGGGGGGAATGATGAAAGGGGAGGAAGGAAAATCGTTTAAAAATCAAGGGAATGGGAAGTAATAAGAAAACAGGGGAGGGAGGTGATGTTAATAAAAGGAAGATAAGGGACAAGGTAGTAGGAGACGCACCGGGAAGTGAGGGGAATTGAGACGTATATAAGTGGAAGAAGTAAGAAGAGGGGAATGAAGAAGAAATGATCGAAGATAAAGTAGGAGACATTATTCAAATTGAGGAACATTACTGAGGAAAGGTACTAAAAAAAGTGAAGGGAGGCAAAGTGATGGGCTGGATGAGGAAGATAGGGGAAGCGAAGTCTTAGATGAGAAAGTGCGGTGAAGAGAAACTAGGGGAGGGGGAGTTTTAGAAGAGGAGGAAAGCGCAGAGTGAAGTGAAGGGATATGACGCAGAGGAAGGGAGAGTGAGGGAGGGAAGTAGGAGAGGGTAATCAGGGGTAGGGGAGGAAAAGTGTAGGTGGAAGGGGCGGAGAACGGATTCTGAGGAAAGGTACTGAAAAAAGTGAAGGAAGGCAAAGTGATGGGCTTCGTAAGGAAGATAGGGGAAGGGAAGTGTTAGATGAGAAAGTGCGGAAAAGACAAACTGGGGGGGGGGCGGGGAGTTTTAGAAGAGCAGGAAAGCGCAGAGTGAATTGAAGGGATAGGACGCAGAGGTAGGGAGTGTAAGGGAGGGAAGTAGGAGAGGGTAATAAGGGGTAGGAGAGGAAAAGTGTAGTTGGAGGAAGGGGGTGAGCAGCTTCTCAAGGTCAATTGAGGGATTGTAAATAAAATTGAAGAATTTTTTTATTTTTGCATTCTAGTGCGGAAATATGTTTAGGATGAGCTGCGTAAACATTATTTTCCCCCAACCCACTTTACACGTGATTTTGCTTACTTGTGGCGGATTTGTCCGGTGGAAAATGAAACGTGTATAAGTAAGAGAAGTAGGAAGAGGGGAATTAAGAAGAAATTATCAAAGGTAAAGTAGGAGAGATTATTGAAATTGAGGAACATTACTGAGGAAATGTACTTAAAAAAGTGGAGGGAGGGAAAGTGATGGCTTGGTTATGAAGATGGGGAAGGGAAGTGTTAGATGAGAAAGTGCGAAGAAGAGAAACTGTGGGGGGGGGGAGTTCTAGAAGAGCAGGAAAGCGCAGAGTGAAGTGAAGGGATAGGACGCAGAGGAAGAGAGTGTAAGGGAGGGAAGTAGGAGAGAGTTATCAGGGGTAGGAGATGGAAAGTGTAGGTGGAGAAAGTGGGTGAGCGGTTTCTCAAGGTCAATTGATGGATTGTAAATAAAATTTAAGAATTTTTTTATTTTGTTATTCTAGTGCGGAAAATATATTTACGAGGTGCTGCGTAAACATTATTTTCTCACAACCCGCTTTACACGTAGCTTTGGAAACGTGTATAAGTAGGAGAAGTAGGAAGAGGGGAATTAAGAAGAAATGATCAAAGGTAAAGTAGGAGACATTATTGAAATTGAGGAACATTACTGAGGAAAGGCACTAAAACAAGTGAAGGGAGGGAAGGTGATGGCTGGGTAAGGAAGATAGGGGAAGGGAAGTGTTAGATGAGAAAGTGCGGAAAAGAGAAAGTGTGGGGGGGGGAAGTTCTAGAAGAGCAGGAAAGCGCAGAGTGAATTGAAGGGATAGGACGCAGAGGTAGGGAGTGTAAGGGAGGGAAGTAGGAGAGGGTAATAAGGGATAGGAGAGGAAAAGTGTAGTTGGAGGAAGGGGGTGAGCAGCTTCTCAAGGTGAATTGAGGAATTGTAAATGAAATTAAAGAATTTTTTTATTTATTTTTTTCTAGTGCGGAAAATATGTTTACGAGGAGCTGCGTAAACATTATTTTCTCACAACCCACTTTACACGTGGCTTTGGTTACTTGTGGCGGATTTGTCCGGTGGAAAATGAAACGTGGCAGTGGCTCGTCTCGCTGAAAGAGAACATGGCATGAATTCCAAATGGGATATTTTCTATAGAGATTCGGTACCAAGAGATACACATTGGAATCTCAGAAAATGTAAAAATTTACTTCCTAGGAAAAATAAGTGTCTTGTGACACAGGAATCGAAGATCAAATATAACATTATTTTGAATGCCTCATGCGGTTATTAGGAATATGAATTCTTTCAATTTTATATTTTCTCCTTTGTATTTATATATTGGATCGAGCTTTAAAAAAAGAGATGTTTTACATGAAGAAGACTTAAAATTTGAGGTCGCAGATGTTTTGGAAGAGGACCCTTGCAATAAAAACAAAATTGTTTCATTTTTACACTGGATTCTCTATATATGCAGTATTATTCTGGATTACTTCAAATAAGAGATGACTCGTTTTTAATCAAATTACAGAATTTTCAAACAAAACGACGATTTTTTATTAAAGAAAATTAAGCTTTCAGCAAAAATGACAAATTTCCAACAAAATATATAAATTTTTTAAAAAGGTTGGATTTGTAACTAAAAAAGATAAATGCTTCACTGCAAATAGTATAGTTCAGTTATTAGTTAAAAAATTAGTTTTCAACCAAAATAAAAAAGACGAATTGAAAAAAAATCGTTAGGTTAAAAATAAATAAATGTTTCTCCCAAAACGACAAATTTCAAGAAAATACAAGAATTTGAAACCAAATAGTTGATATTTTAAATAAAAAATACTAATTTATTATCAAAAATGGAATAGTTAAATTTTTAGTTGAAAAAAATCTTTAAAAAAAATTAATAATAAAACAGTTGAATTTTTTTACCGGTGTAGTTTAATTTTCAAACCATCAGAACATTTTTAAACAAGAATATTAATTGTCTAGGTTAAACTTAAGATCCTAAAATAGTTTCACAAAATATTAATTTTTCAAAACGATATAAACAAATGAATATTTTTAAGACTTTTTTCAAATCGCGATATTTCAGCGAATAATTTATGAATCTCAACGAAAATTGGTTTGCAAGTTTAAAAATAAAAAAAGAACATCATTAAATATGATTGACGTGAATAATTGGTATTTTTTATAAATAATTGATTCTGCAATAAACAAATGCTAATTGAGCAAACTTCTCGTCGTCGAAGAACATTTTTTAAAAATTATATTGTTTAAACTATTACCTAGATAACTGCGCCTTTTAATTGCAAACTTCATGATAATTTTGGCAACATTTATCACTATTTGACAATTTTTTTAAACAAATTTAATGAACAAATACATTATTCGGGCATCTGTAGACGAAAAATTCGCTTTTTTCAATGTCAGTCTTTTTAATTGAGAAATTTATTTTAATTATTTTTAAAAAACAGAATTTTTAACTGAATAAAATAAATTTTCAACTAAATGTAGTATAGTTAATTCCCAAGCCTAAAGAATTATTTAAAAAAACGAACTTTTAAAAATATAATTTATTTTTCTACCAAGCAAATACATTTTTAACGAAATAGAATAATTTTCTACTAAAAAAGACGAATTTAAAAAAATATATATAAATTTTAAATGAAATAGTTGAATTTGAAACTAAGAAAAGATACATTTTTCACGACAAATAATATAGTTAAATTTTTATCCAAAGAGATGAATTTTCAACTAAAATGCTTAATCTTTAAATTAAATAAATAAATTTTAAGATAAAAATAAATTCTCATTCACAAAACAATTTTTGACAAAAAAGAAAAGAGAAAATTTTCAACTAAAAAGGAATCATGAAATGAGTAGATAAAAAAATTTATTTTGAGCCATAACAAAATAAACTTTTAAGTAAAGGTGTGACTTTTCTTCTAAAAAAAATTATGATATTAAAAAAAATATAAGCTAATAATTTTTAATAATTTTTAGTTCAATTTTTATCCAAAAAGATGACTTTTGAAAAAAGAGCATCAATTTTTTACCAAAACTAATTTTTTACCAAAATAGTTAAGCTTTTAGTTCCAAAATTAAATTAAAAAACACATTTTAAGCAAAATAGCTGAAGTTTTTACCAATTCTCTAAATTTTTGACCAAAAAGATTAATCTTTAAGAAGAATATTAATTTTTACCGAAACACATAAATTTTTAAAAATTTAGTTCAAAAAAAATAATATTGTATAAAAATTCACTAGTTAAATTTTAACAAAAAAAAAAAGAACTTTAAACGAAAAAAAAACGAATTTTCAAAAATGTAGTAAATTTTTCATTCACACTAACATGTTTTCAACAAAACCATTAATTTTCTACTAAAGAAGACAATTGTTTAACGAAATATGGACTTTGTGCAAATTTCTGCGTTGAATTAAATGTTGTAATAATTTTTATCATAACATAAGGATTAAAATATATATTTTTTAAATAATATTTGTTTAAACATTTAAAAAATCATATGATTTTTTATTTGAAATTATCTTTTTTTTCGATTTGTGGCAATTTTTTTTTACTAAACGCCATGAAAATAATAAATAAATATCAAGATTAGCCTACTTTCAAGAAGAGTTAATAGGAAAAATAATTTTTTTCTGCAAAGAAAATTTAATTGGGACATTTGTTTAATATACTTATTACGAAAAATAAATTTTTTTACTAATTATAATATTTTGCAATTAAAAATAATTTCTGATGCATTTTAAATTTGGTTCAATTGGAACGAAAAGTGAGGCCAATAGATGAAAACCAAAATGAATTAATTGTGAAAATAATTTTTTATAATAGAAGCAATTAATCCTTCTAATAAATTGCAGGTAACAGATTTTTTTTAACAGTAAAACGCTAAAATAAAGAATTTGTTTATGATAATTTTTTATCTTAAATATTAATTTAATTATTTATGTTCTATGTGTGAAAATTCAATGATTCTTATCAATAATGAGCTTATTTCGGCATTTTTAGAAGAGAAGAAGCCACATTATTAAAAAAATTAGTTTTTTGTTTACGTAAATTGTTTATTTAAAAGCTAATTAGGCAATAAGAGCCTATTTTTAAAATCGGAACAGGACCAATTTATCTTTTTCTTGATAAATAGTTCCATTTCCGAAACAGGATGTTCGGGACTCGAAGAGGAATTCCGCTCATTTCCTGTGAGATGACCCCCGAAATATGGTGGTCATCTATCAAAGTTAATCCTACATACCGAGTAAAGTAGGGAGGAGGAGGCATTCCCCGACTGGGATTCATTTTATAAACCACCCTGATTTCCTTTTTTTCTGTGTGCTGTCAAATATAGGAAGGAGGTCAAAAATAATTTTAAGGCGAAAAATTTCTTTAAATCTAGCTATAAAAAATTCCCCAAAATTAGTAGACTATTTTTTTATAAACTCAATTCTCTTAAATTAGTTTTTTATTTGGTTGTATTTATTTTCTGCGACTTCATTTATATTTGAGAGAGAAGATCTTTTTTCTGTTGAGGTCACTCTTTTCCGACGAATTCGAGGACGATTGGGATGAAAGTGGAAAGTAGGAGCAGATCACGTCTATGGCTTGTTTGCAGTGTACTTTATTAGCAAGCTCGTCGTAAACCTCCACAAACCGTCTAAACAGCAACTACTCCATGTGAAATCCAATAAGGACACTTTCGTTCTTTTTCACCAAAGTTGCAGGCTTCAAAGACCTAGAAACCCTATTACGATTTAAAGATATAAAATGCGCCACTCTAATACCCATTTTTTATGAGTACTACCTTCTCCTTCTACTTCTCCTTCTCCTTCTCCGTCTCCTCTACCTTTTCCTCCCTCCTCCTCTTCCTCTCCCTCCCCCTCTCAATCCCCATCTCCCTCTACCTATCCTTCTCCTTTTCATTCAGAATCTTCTTCTCCGTCTCCCTGCTCCATCCCCTTCCCGCTCCCTCTCCTGCTTCTTCTCCTTTTCATTATCCTGCTTTTTCTACTTCTCCTTTTCTTCTGCCTTCTTGTTCTCCTTCTCCTTCTACTTCTCCTTTTCCTTCCTCTTCTCCTTCTCATTGTCCTTCTCTTCCTCCTCCTTCCTCTCCCTTTCCCTATCCTTCTCCTTCTCATTCTCCTTCTCCCTTCTCCTCCCCCTTTCCCCCTCCTTCTTCTCCTTCTGATTCTCCTTCTCCTTTTCATTCTTCGTCTCCTCTACCTTCTCCACCCTCATCCTCGACCCCCTCACCCTCTTCGTATCCTTCTCCCTATCCTTATCCTTTTTATTCAGATTCTTCTTCTCCTTCTCCCTCCTCCTTCCCCTTCCCTCTCCCTCTCCTGCTTCTGCTCCTTTTCATTCTCCTCCTTCCTTTTCCTCCCCCTCTCCTTCTTCTCCTTCTCCTTCTCGTTTCTCTTCTTTGTCTTCTCCAACTCCTCCTCCCTCCTCCCCTCACCCTCTTCTCCTTCTCCTTCCTCCTTCCCCTTCCCTCTCCCTCTCACTATCCTTCTCCTTTTTATTCAGATTCTCCTTGTCCTTCTCCCTCCTACTTCCCCTTCCCTCTCCCTCTACTGCTTCGTCTCCTTCTGATTCTCCTTCTCCTTCTGTTTCTCCTTCTCCTGCTCGTTTTCCTTCTCCTTCATCTGCTTTTTCTCCTTCTCTTTTTGCCTTCTTGTTCTCCTTCTGCTTCTCCTTTTCCTTCCTTTTCATTCTCCTTCTCTTCCGCCGCCTCCTTCCTCTCCCTCTGCCTATCTTTCTGCTTCTCATTCTTCTTCTCCCTCCTCCTCCCCCTCTCCCTATCACTCTCCTTCTTCACCTTCTGATTCTCCTTCTCCTTTCCTTTCTCCGTCTCCTCCACCTTCTTCTCCCTTCTCCTCTTCATCCCCCTATCCCTATTTTTCTCCTTTTTATTCAGATTCTACTTCTCCCTCCTCCTTCCCCTTTATCCTCTCCCTCTCCTGCTTCTTCTTCTTCTGATTCTCCTTCTCCTTCTGTTTCTCCTTCTTCTGCTCGTTCTCCTCCTCCTTCCACTCTACCTTCTCCTCCCTCCTTCTCTTCCTATCCTCTCCCTCTCCCTATCCTTCTTCTTCTCCTTATCATTCTGATTCTCCTTCTCCTTTTCCCTCCTCCTCTCACTCTCCGCCTCCCCCCTCCCCCTCCATCTTATTCTCCTTCAATACCCTCCTCCTCTGCATAAACTTACCACTCCTTTGGTTAAACACACATCTTAGTGTGCCTAATTCAATATTATTTGACAGTTAATACGGGTATTATTAAATTTTCAAACTAAGAAATGTACATTTTCTAACCAAAAATGGAATAGGTAAACTTTAAATTAAAAGAAATAATTTAAAATCATAAGATAATGAATTGTCCATTAAATAGTTGCTTTTTTACTAAATTATTGAACTTTAATGACAAAATGACGAACTTTCTATAAAAAACAGTTAAATTATGGAATAAGAAATCTGAAATTTTGATCGAAAAGCACTTTCAAACCAATAGCTGAATCTTAAACTGAACTAGATTAATTTTGAAGAACAAAAAAAGCGAATTTTTTACACTGTATTGACGTTTTAGCGAAAAGTTTAATTCTTACTTGAAAAATAAGAATTTATTCTCCAAGAATACTCTACAAAAAAATTTGAATTTGTAAGAAAAAAAGAAAGCAAAAATTGATTATTATTTAAAAAAGTAGTTCAACTTAGAACCTAGTTGTTGAATTTTTAAAGAAAAATATTAATTTTCTACCGAAAAAAATGAATTTTTAACCAAATTTAAGAATTATCCACCAAAATGTTGAATTTGCAACTATAAAATATGAATTTTTAAACAAAAAATTTAATAAAATATATAAAAAAATTAAATTAAATTGAAGAACTTTGAACCAAAATGTAGAATTTGTAAGACGGAAATAAAAGAAAAATTCAATTATTTTTACGATAGTAGTTCAACTTTAAAACGTAGTTGTTATATTTTTAATCAAGAAGATCATTTTCTACGAAAAAAACGAATGGTTAATAAAATATAATAATTCTTACCCAGAAGTTAAATTTTAAACTATAAAAGATGATTTTTTAAACAAAAACAATAATTTACCATAAAAAAAAGAAAATTCAATAAAATTAAGGAATTTTAAACCAAAAAGTGGAATTTGTAAGAAAGAAATAAAAGAAAAATTTATTATTTTTTAAGAAAGTAGTTCAACTTTAAAACGTAGTTATTGAATTTTTAAACAAAAAGATGCATTTTTGAACAAATAGATTAATTTACTGCAAAAAATACGCATTTTCTATCAAGTTTAATAATTATCAACCAAAAAGTTGAATTATTAAGATAGAAGGAAAAAGATGTTTAAAATTTTTAATAAAGTGATTCAACTTCAAATTTTAAATTTTAAAACCAAAAAAGATGAATTTCCAATAAAATTCAACAATCCTCAATAAAAAAGTTTGTTTTTCAAATTAAATTTGAAGCTTTAAACAAAAAGATTAATTTACTTTCTACCAAAAAATATAAAAAAAAACTTAACTTTTTAAACTAAAAAAGATTCATATTTGAACAGAATGATTAATTAACTACTAAAAAGATCAATATTTAGTAAAAATTCAAGAAGTTTTGATCAAAAATTTTAATTCAAGAAAGAAGTTCAACTTTAAAATTGATTTGTTAAGTTTTTGAACAAATAGATTAATTTTATGCAAAGAAAACGAAGTTTTAACGAATATCGAAAATGAATTTTTTTAACAAAAACAGAATAATATACTACCAAAAAGAAGAGTTTTCAATAAAATTCAAGAATTCTCAAACAAAAAAAGTAGAGTTTTTTAGAAAGAAAGAAATTTCTTTTGACTTTTAAGAAAGCAGTTTGAACATTAAAACCAAGTTGTTAAATTAAAAAAAAAAAGATTAAATCTCTACGAAAAAAATTAATTTGTCATAAAATTCAAAATTTAACTGTTTAGTGGAAAAGCCTTTATTAGTTTAGAATTTATTTTTTGACGGAAAATGAAACTTTCCTATTTTTTTAATATTGATATTTTTTATTGAAAATTATCCGTTTTTGGTAAAGAAATCATTTTCTTGGTTGAATTTTTTTTTTGTTGGGTAAACATGAACTAGTTTTGTGAAAAATAAATTTTTATCTGAATTCATATTCTGTGTTTCAAAGTTCCATTTTTTAGGAAAATTTTTTTAGTTTGATGCTTAAACAATTTAAACATACTTTTACTTCTTTCTCAAGTGAAAAGTCTTTGTTTGTTAAAAATATCTCATTTTTCTTTAAATTTTTAAAAATAATTTCCTCTTTTTGGATTGAAATATAAATTAGGACACTTTTTGGTTAGGAATTTATCTATATAGATTGAAAATATAAGTAGTAGGGTAAAAACTGATTTATTTTCTGAAAAATTGAAGTATTTCAATAAAAAAAGCATCTTTTATAGTAGAAAAGACATTTTTTGTTTAAAATAAATTAATAACTCTGAAAGTATTGCAAGATTAAAATGCACCCGGACACCCAGCCTAATTCTACTAGCAATAACTAGCAAAAAATTTCTGGAAACTAAATATTACGTACAGCTTTGGGGGGGGGGGGGGTAGAAACATTTGGTCACTGTTTGTTACAGGGGGAGGGAGTTTTAGAGAGGATCTACAATCCGTTACGTAATTTAAGTACCACTGTCTATTAGTAATCGAATCGCAACATGGTCTGACTGAAATTAGCCTTTTCTACTTACTTTTATCAAACATTTTATTTTCAAGAGAAAAATATAGGAGATCGAATTAAATAGTTTTTAATAAAATCTTTAAAAATTGAACGAAGTGGATAATTTAAACCAAGTGAACATTTTTTAAAAGAAAAATATACAATGTCTGACCATGAATAGATATATCTACTTGTCAGCACGTTTTGTCTAGCTATGATTGGCATTACCTACTTATCTGAATTTTCACTTTCATTAGAAGATTGTCTAACCATACTTAAGCTTACCCACTAATTTCGATCGATTTACTACTTCATTTTTAAATTATGTTCACAATTTAATTACAATGTTAATGATTTTCTCATCACTCAGATTTGAGATTCAAATATTTCCAATTTTGCTCCATTCCTCCGATCTATAAATACGTTTATACAAATTTACCTCAATTATACAAAAAGTTCTGTAATTTCCAGAAGATATTTCCTAATCGCAATCATGTTTTCAAGAGAAAAAGATAGGAGATCGAATTTTAGATTCAGATTTTGAATATCGAATCGTTTTGAGCACCACGAATATAAATTAAATAATTAATAATAAAAACTTTAAAAATTTAATGAAATGGACTGAAATAAGAGGATTTTGAAACAAGTGGGCATTTTTTAAAAGAAAAACATAAATTGTCTGACAGGGCGTAGATTGATCTACTGGTCAGAACGTATTGTCTGACTATAATTTACATTGTCTACTTATTTAAATTTCCACTTTTATTAGAAGATTGTCTAACTATAGTTTTTAAAAATTTACTTAAATTATACAAAAAACTCTGAAATTCCCAGAAGATATTTTCAAATCGCAATCAAGTGCGAAAATAAAATTGAGCCCGAATTTTTGAACAATAAATAAAAAAAAGAATAATTCGTGGTGAGCGATTCCAATGTTTGTTGGTGTGAAGCTCATATCTTTTGATTGGTATTTCCTTTGATTGGAATCAGTTCGTTGGTTCGAGTAATTCGCGTTTACGATTCATCACTGCATTTCATCGGCAATTGCCAATTCCCTCAGGAATTTTAATTTTTACAGATAAATTCTTATATTTTCGAACAGGTAGACAAGTCGTTTAGTGTGTTCTAATTTTTTAATTCAAAAGTAGAAAAACAATGTTCATGCTAGGCTCGAAATTTGTGTGGTCTCGCGCAATTTTTAAATTAAAATAAGAAATTAATATTATTACAAATTTTTTGTATATAATGGTAATTATTATTTAAATAAAATAAAATCCAGTAGAATATTTTGGTTAATATCGATAAAAAATAATATCCAATACTTTTCAATAAAGAACACTAACATAACCTGAAACTTTTTTAAATTGTAAGTTTAATTTTTGAACTCAAATTCTTTTTGTTTAAAACAACCAGCTCATATTTTGTAAATATTCTTTTAAATCTAATAATTTTTTTTTAATCAACTTAGAATATTAACATAACCTAAAATTTTTCATAAATTTTTTTAAATACAAATTTTCGACGAAAAACACTAACATAAATTAAAGTAGTTCAAAAATATAGATTTGATTTTAACAGTAAAATAATTTTTGTTTAAAACAACCGATTTTTTGCATAAAATGATAACATTCCATATTTTTGTTTAAATTCTGTATATATATTTTTTAATATTTCATAACTTTTGATTAACAATTGAGCTCTTAGACACAAAGTACACACATAATAAAAAAATTGTTTTATATCGTACATATTTTTCGATCCTAATGTTTTGCTTCCAAAACAACCGATTTCAGTCAAGAATGTTCACATAACCTAAAATTGGTCATAAATTTTTTAAATACAAATTTTCGATGAAAAACACTAATATAAATTAAACTAGTTCAAAAATATTGATTTGATTTTAGAAGTAAAATAATTTTTGTTTAAAACAATCGATTTTTTGCAGAAAATGATAACATTCCATATTTTTGTTTAAATTCTGTATACATTTCTTAATATTTTATAATTTTTGATTAACAATTGAGGTCTTAGACGCAAAATACACATATAATGAAAAAATTGTTTTATATCGTACATTTTTTTCGATCCTAATGTTTTTCTTTCAAAATAACCGATTTCAGTAAAAAATGTTAATATAACCTAAAATTGTTCCAAAATCTCTGAAATTCCAAGTTTGGACAAAAAAAAGTAACATAAACTGAGATTGTTGAAAATTGTAAGTTTGATTTTTGATGTCAAATTCTTTTTGTTCAAAATAAACAATTCTCAGAAAAACGATTATTATTATTAAAAATATTTTCAAAAACATATAAAAAATTAAAAATAAAATATCTAAATTCAGTAAAGAATGATAACATAACCTGAAATGGTTTAAAAATTTTAAAAATACACATTTGCGATGAAAAACACTCGCACAACCTATTTTTTCAAAATTGTAAGACACCATATTATTGCTTAAATATTTGCATATATTTTTTGAAATAGGATAATTTTTTATTAAGGATAGAAGGTATTGGCAGAAAAAACTAACATAACAAAAAATTGTTTAAAATTTAGAACTCCTTTTACAAACCTAATTTTTCTGGTAAACGAACCAAATTCGGGGAAAAATGTCAACATAACCTAAAATTGTTCAAAGATTTCTGTAATTCTAAGTTTGGAAAAAAAGCTAACATAAACTAAGATTGTTGAAAATTATAATTTTGATTTTTGATGTTAAATGCTTTTTGTTCAAAATAACCAATTCTCAGAGAAAAACGATTATTATAATTAGAAATATTTTCAAAACTCATTTAAAAAGTAAAAAAATAAAATACCGAAATTCAGTAAAGAATGACAACATAACCTGAAATAGTTTAAAAATTCTTAAAATACACATTTTTGATAAAAAACGCTAACATAACCTATTTTTTCAAAATTGTAAGACACCATATTATTGCTTAAATATTTGCATATATTTTTTGAAATAGGATAATTTTTTATCAAGGATAGAAGGTATTGGCAGAAAAAACTAACATAACAAAAAATTGTTTAAGGTATAGATCTTCTTTTAGAAACCTAATGTTTCTGGTAAACTGAGTAAATTCAAGGAAAAATGTCAACATAATCTAAAATTGTTCAAAAATTTTTGAAATTCCAAGTTTGGACAAAAAAAACTAACATAAACTAAGATTGTTGAAAATTGTAAGTTTGATTTTTGATGTCAAACGCTTTTTGTTTAAAATAACCAATTCTCAGGGAAAAACGATTATTATTATTAAAAATATTTTCAAAAACATATAAAAAATTAAAAAATAAAATATCTAAATTCAGTCAAAAATGATAACATAACCTGAAATGGTTAAAAAAATTTAAAATACACATTTCCGATGAAAAACACTAACATAACATATATTTTTTTTAATTGTAAGACACCATATTATTTTTTAAATATTTGTGTATATTTTTTGAAATAGGATTATTTTTTATTAAGGATATAAATTGTTAACAGAAAAAACTAATGTAACAAAAAATTGTTTAAGATTTAGATCTTCTTTTACAAACCTAATGTTTCTGGTAAACTAAGTAAATTCAAGGAAAAATGTCAATATAACCTAAAATTGTTCAAAAATTTTTGAAATTCCAAGTTTGGACAAAAAAAACTAACATAAACTAAGATTGTTGAAAATTGTAAGTTTGATTTTTCATGTCAAATGCTTTTTGTTCAAAATAACAAATTCTTAGAGAAAAACGATTATTATTATTATTAAAAATATTTTCAAAACTCATTTAAAAAGTAAAAAAATAAAATATGGCAATTCAGTAAAGAATGATAACATAACCTAAAATGGTTTAAAAATTTAAAAAATACACATTATCGATGAAAAACACTAACATAACCTATTTTTTTCAAAATTTTAAGATACCATATTACTGTTTAAATATTTGTATATATTTTTTGAAATAGGATAATTTTTTA
Organism: Druon quercuslanigerum; assembly: GCA_010014905.2. NCBI lineage: Eukaryota > Metazoa > Arthropoda > Insecta > Hymenoptera > Cynipidae > Druon > Druon quercuslanigerum. The sequence goes on along the minus strand of JAAAKG020157359.1, from coordinate 984 downwards.
TTAAGAATAGAAGTTGTTGGCAGAAAAAACCAACATAACAAAAAATTGTTTAAAATTTAGAACTCCTTTTACAAACCTAATTTTTCTGGTAAACGAACCAAATTCGGGGGAAAATGTCAACATAACCTAAAATTGTTAAAAAATTTCTAAAATAGTAATTTTGACAAAAACGAATAAACCTATAATTGTGTAACTGCTTTTTTGTGAAAAGCGTAAAAATGGCCTGAAACTGTTCAGAATTGTAAAATATTTTCGTAACTGTAATTATTTTTATTTCAAAATGCCAAATTTTTGGTTTAAAATGGTAGCGTAACCTGAAATTGTTAAAAAATTGTGAACCGTTAAAATATAATTAATTTAGTTTGAAAATGTGAATGTTAAAAAAAGCGATAACAATGCAGAACAATGGAAATTGTTTAAAAAAATTTAATCTTTAAAACCTAATAATGTTTTATTGAAAATACCAACTCCCGGAATTAAATGCCAACATAACCTAAAATTGTTAAAAATTTGTGAATCTTCATTCACATATATTTTTTTTTAATACATGTTTCTTTTCACATAATCGATGTATAACCAGCATGACCTAGATCATTTGAAAGTATTAAATTAATTTTGCTTTAGTATTAAAAAGCACAAATGTTTATCAATTCGCGAAATATTTTCCCATTATTTTCCTTACTAAAAACTGGTTACTTGTAGATTTCATTATCAACAAAAAGATTGCTAAATTCATTTAAAATTGATCATTTAAATCCTCTTCTATTTATCCTATTCTAAAAGGATCATACGTATCGAATATCGAAATATCTCGCACCAACTCGAAAAATATAATGCAGAAATGCGTGGACCCGATTCCGTATTGGTCAGCGAACACTGGTAATATTTTCAGGATTTTATAAAGAGAAATGATCCTCATACACCTCTAACTCAACAATAAATAAATTTTCAACATTCAAAAAAACAAAATTTTGATTTTTTTTT
>JAAAKG020157348.1:0-30032 GCA_010014905.2 Druon quercuslanigerum | reverse complement strand
AATTCTTATTTTAATCTACTTGATTGAAAATTAAACTATTTTGTTTAAAAGTATCCTGTTTGGTTAAAAAGTCAATTTTGTGGTTTAAAAATCGTGGTTGTTTGGTTAAAAAAATATGCCGGATTGTTGTATTGAACCGTTTTTAGCAGTAAACAATAATAAAAAATTATTTTTAAAAAAATAATTTTTTATATAATTGAGAATTTGTTATAAATGTGTAAAAAGAAAAATTCTTTTTTAGATTGGGTTAAATACACACTTTTGGAAAAAGGTAGAATGCACACATTTTATTGGTTTAAAGCAAAAGTATATTAAAAATGCATTTTTTTTTAAATTTGTATTTTAATCTACTTGGTTGAAAATAAAACTATTTTGTTTAAAAGTATCCTGTTTGGTTAAAAAGTCAATTTTGTGGTTTAAAAATCGTTGTTTTTTGGTAAAAAAAATGCCGAATGTTGGTATTGAACCGTTTTTAACAGTAAGCAATAATAAAAAATTATAAATTTAAAAAAGAATTTTTAATATAATTGAGAATTTATTTAAAATGTGCCAAAATAAAAATTCTTTTTTAGATTGGGTTGAATTCACACTTTTTGGAAAAAACTAGAATGCACACATTTTTTTCTGTTTAAACTAAAGACATATTAAAGATGCATTTTTTTTTAAATTCGTACTTTAATCTCCTTGGTTGAAAATGAAACAATTTTGTTTAAAAGTATCCTGTTTAGCTAAAAAGTAAATGTTGTGGTTTAAAAATCGTTGTTTTAGATTAATATTTATTTCTTTGGTTAAAAAGTAACTTGTTTAAAGAAAATTTATTGCTTTTTTTTAAGTTGAAATTAATTTTTTTAACCGAAACCTAAACTATGTATTTTGTTCAAATTTGTTTTTTTTTTCTCGACGAAATATTAATCTTCTTGATACAAGGTTTAACTACTTGGTTGATAGTTTATATATTTTGTTGAATATTCAACAATTTTTTCGTATTTTTAGAAGTTGTTTTCCCCTTTGGCGTAAACAAGTTGTTTTTTCAAACTAATTTGAATTTGAATGAAACCCGACCCAAAAGAATGTAAACAAATCTTTTAAGGAGTAAAATTATTCCTTGCTCATTCACATTCTATAAGAAATGCAGCTTCCACTAAAAATTAATGCTAAAACAAAAAATTTCATATAGATTTTGTTAAATAAACAATCTCAACCGAAACTTCTATTTTCTATGTTCCATTCTATATTCTATGTTCGTTGATTCTATGAGTCATATAAAAAATGGCTTAAGCTTGAAATGGACTGTGCGTAGTGAACATCATTAAGAAGCCCGAGGGCATCATAAAATTAATATGTTGCCACTTCCGTCCTAAATTACAACTTTTTTTACGAGTCCTGCTTATCGAAAACATCCACTGGACATCATTTTAATAGAAGTCTATTCCTTTTCTGATCCAACATTTTCTAAGAAAATAAAAAAAAGTTTGATACAGTGGAGAGAAGTTAACAAGGCAATTTTTTTTTTGGCTATCCGTCGAGACGTGAATCCGGCATTTAGGATCAAGTTCGGTAAACATCGATAAATAATGTCCTATGCTGAACCTTAAAACGCCCACTAAATTGTACCTTACCACATTGAAAAAGAAAATTAATTTCGTTGATATATATGTATATATAAGAAGAAAGAAAAAAGGGTTTAATGACAGCACACCTGTCAACGAGTTGTCTTTAATTTTTCAATTTTAATACTTTCTTAAAAGAGCATATAATAAAAAAAAGTTGCTTCCTTTGAGAAAAAATATTGAAGGAAACTCAGTATAGGTCTTTAATGATTTTCTTATAGTGAATTTCTTATCATTATTTTGAAATTTTATCAGATTTTATACCAATTTTACGAAATTTCAAATTATTTTTATTATTTAAAAAATTTCTAAATCTATCAGGAGACTTCAACGGGTTTTGAAGACTTTTAAAATCATTTTAATGGAATTCAAAAAGATTTCTACGCACTTTCCACAAATTTTTTTTCAGTAATATTTGCACGTATTGTATTATATATTTTAAGGGATTTCAAGGAATGTTACAATATTTTCAAAGATTTAAAAGATTTTAGGCTTTTAACAAATTACAAAGTATTTCAAGAGATTACCAAAATTTTAAGATAGATTTTAAGGGATTTCTAAGTATATAAGGAAAATAGCTTATATTAAGTTTTAAGGGTTTCCTAACTATTTTTCAAATTTAAAGGGATTTTAAGTTATTTTAAAAAATTGCAAGGGATTTGCACTTTTTTTTAAGTTGAATGAATAAGTTTAATTTAATTTATTTTCAAGTGATTTCGAGATGTTTTCACCGGATTTTAAGACTTTTCAAAAGATTTTATGTATTTTATGTGATTTTAAAAGATTTTTACTGATTTCTAGATTTTTTTGCTAATGTTCATGGATTCCAACTGTTTTCAAGAGATTTAAAAATACGTCCAAAGACTTCAAGTAACTTTTTAAGATTTTAAAACATTTAAAATGATTTTAGTGAATTTTAAAAATTTCCAAACATTTCAGACAATTTAAAGGTATTTCGAAGGAATTCCACGAATTTTAAAGCTTTTATGAGGATTTTGCGGGATTTTAAAAGATTTAAAAGATTAAAAGATATTTTAACAGATTCAAAAGAATTTCAAGAGTTGAAATAATAGTAAACTCGGTTTTAACGGACTTCTACATTCTTTAAAAAAAAAATTCAAGGGAATAGTGATTCCAAATATTTCAAGGGTTTCTAGGGATTTGAATGTTGTTTTAGTGAAATTTATTGAATAAGTTTAATTTAATTTATATTTAAATGGATTTCAAATAATGTTAAAAAATATATTTATATATAACGCTATGGAAAAGAATTCAAGGAATTTTATAATATTCAAAGGATTTTATAGGACCTACACTTATTTCAAAGAGTTTTGCCGGATTCACAGAGAACTTTAAGCAAATTTTAATTTTAAATTAATTTTTAAAAGTTTATAACAAAATTTTGGGTTTACAAAAAGGGATTGAAGTTGGTTAAAATCTTCTTATTTCTTTTTGGATGTAAAAAGTCCACATATTTTGAAAATTCACAAAAAAATTTCTATGGTTTCAACAATTATACCGAATGATTTAATAGACAAATTTTTTTAGCGAGCAATAATAATAAATTATAAATTAAGGAAGATATTTTTGCATAATTTAGATTTATTGAGTGACTTAAATTCACTTTTTTGGATAAGGTTAAAATGCCGAAATTCCTTTATCTTGAACCGAAAAATCATTCTATTATTTTATTTGCATGAAAAAAAAGATTTTTGTGGATTTTGAAACGTTTTAAATCATACAAAAAATTTCTGATTAATCAAAATGATCACTTGTTTCTTTGACTCAAGCTAAAGAAATTTTAGATTGAACATACTTAAAAATTTTCAAATCATGTGTATATGACTGAATACAAAAAATATGTTTCTTAAACAAATTAATTTGACAATTCTAAATTTTGAAAATTCGCAACAAACTTTCTATTGGTTCAAAAATCAACCTGAATGTTTTAATAGGCAAATTCGACTAGAGCACAATGATAATAAATTATAAATTTAAAACAGAATTTTTTTCTTAATTTGAAGTTTGTTGGAAACGTACGAAAACACATGTTTTATTGAGTTTAATTCACACCTTCTTGGAAAATGATTAAATGTCAAAAATTTTTCGGCTTGAACCAAAGAAGCATGTTATTATTTTACTTTCATGGAAAAAAATTTTCTGTTGTGATTAAAACATTCCAAATTTACAAAAGAAAATCAAACGACCTACAATTTCTAAATCACAAAAAAAAAATATTTTTCCGAAAAAATCAAAAAAATCACATGTTTCTTTGGTTCGAAGCTAAGAAAATTTTAGATTTAACGTATTCCAAGTTTTCAACCATCTCTAAATGAAATTTTTTTTTCTAATTTTGTTTTATTCTCTCGTGAAAAAATGTACATATATGTAAAAAATTAGCCATAACTCTTGAACCAATAAAAAATTTTTTTGTAGTTTCAAACCGCCCTACTGATTACCCTATAATAATTTTCTATAATTAATTTCTATAATCAATTTTCTGTAATCGCGAAAAATTATAGGAAATTCATTACACAAAAATCATTTTAAACCTCCACTATAATATTATCAAGCATAGTAATAAAAAATATTATTTTTTTTCGTGAGGGTCACTTCAGTCATTTATTAGTCACTTAAGTTTTCAATAAAAAGAGTCGCTTGTTTCACACCTTTGAAGTGGTAATATCCCTGGCAGAGCTTTGACAGCTGTCGGATGGTGAAAATGACAACGATGAGAATTATTTTCGCAGTGGGTTTATACAGAAAAGGAGTGGCAGTGAATAATAATCGTGGACTTGGTTTATGTCGTACGTCAGAGACAGAGATAGGCACAGGAACAGAGAGCGAGAGAGAGCATCGTTTGTGCGAGTGTGCAAAGTGAAGCACGCCCGTAAGCACGTTAATGCGAGTGAATAGGCCACCAGTAATGCAAGAAGAGGACCGTGCCCTGTACCAGTGACGTCATATTACCAGTGGCGCGTGATCCAAGATGGCGCACGCTGGTCCCCGAGTCAAATCGACAGGACATTCGCAGGACTCGTAGGACCGGAACCGGTTCCGACCGACAGCCTGACAGGCGTCGACGAGAACAACGACAACAGCAAACCTTCTATTTTCTATTCGAAATTAAGCACGGGCGGGCTCGATTCGATTAGTTATTTGTCGATTATTTCGAGAGGATCAATCGATTTTTGGACCGATTTTTATTTATCTCTTTAATCAAATGAATCAATTCGTTACTTCCGATTGTTATCATTTTTTTCTGATTTCAAGAGATTCTGAAGGATTTTAAAGGGATTACTACAGATTCCAAAAGGTTTTACGGAATTTCAAGTGACTTTTAGGCACTTTAAAGAATGACTTTAAAGATTTTAAAGATTTTAATGACTCTAATGACTTTGAAGTAATTCAGAAAGATTTGAAGAGATTAACAAGTGTTTTAATGGATTTTAAACCAATTTTGGGGAACTGAAAGGATTTAAACTAATTCATAAGAATTTGGAAGGTTTTCCAAAGATTTTACAGGATGACAAGCAACTTTTTTAAGGTTTTTACGGAATTTTAAACCATTTTTAGAGACCTTAAAAGATTTGATGAAATTTTTGAAGTTTTGAAGAAATTTCCAAGTATTTCAAAAGATCTTAAGCAAAATTTAAAGATTTAAAAGAATTTCCAAAAATTTCCAAGGATTTTAGGGGAAAGCAAGCAATTCTACGGGATATGAAAAGATCTTAAGTTATTCCGCAGAAAATCGTTAGATTTCTGAAGACTTCAAAGGAATTTATGGAGTTTACAGCTATTTCAAGTTATCCATATGGATTTGTAAGGATTTCCAAAAACTTTTGAGTAATTTTAAAGTATCTTAAAGAGCTTCCGAAATATTTTATATTTAAAAACTTCAAAATATTTTGCGGGATGTTAAGCTATTCTTATAAACTTTAAAGGTTTAAAAAAACCCGAGAGATTTGAAGAGATTCCCAAGTATTTCAAAGCATTTTAAACAAATTTTAGAGATCTGAAAGGATTTTAATTAATCCATTAGGATTTGGAAGGCTTTTCAAGGATTTAACAGGATTATAAGCGTCTTTTATGATTTTTAAGAGATCTTAAGAGATTTCGAAGGCTTTCATAGATTTCTGAAAAATTTTAAGGATTTTAAGGGATAACAAGCAATTTTAGAGATTTTAAATAATCTTTAGAGATTCCAAAGAATTTAATAGATTTCTAGAGATTTCAAGGGATTTTACGGAATTTCAAGTGACTTTTAGACACTTTAAAGAATGACTTTAAAGATTTTAATGACTCTAAAGTAATTTACTCTGAAGTAATTCCGAAAGATTTAAAGAGATTATCAAGTGTTTCAATGGATTTTAAACAAATTTTAGGAAATTAGAAGGATTTCAAGTAATCCATAAGAGTTTGGATTTTTTTCCAAAGATTTTACAGGATTACAAGCGACTTTTCAAGGTTTTTACGAAATCTCAAACAATTTTTAGAGACTTTAAAAGATTTCATAAAATTCTGGAAGATTTGAGGAGATTTCCAAGTATTTCAAAGGATCTTAAGCAAAATTTAAAGATTTGAAAGAATTTTCATTTATGGAGTTTACAGCTATTTTTGGAGACTTTAAAGGATTTTATTCAATGAAACAAGCTTTGACGAGATTCTCAATTATCTTAAATGATTTCAAGCAAAATTAAGAGATTTGAAAGGATTTCAAGTTATTCATAAGGATTTGTAAAGATTTCCAAAATTTTTTTTAGTAATTTTAAAGTATCTTAAAGAGCTTCCGAAATATTTGATATTTGAAGACTTCAAACTATTTAACGGGATTTTAAGCGATTTTCAGAAATTTTAAAGGAATAAAAAAAATCCGAAAGATTTGAAGAGATTCCCAAGTATTTCAAAACATTTTAAGCAAATTTTAGAGATCTGAAAGAATTTTAATTAATCAATTAGGATTTAGAAGGCTTTTCAAAGATTTTACAGGATTATAAGCATCTTTTATGATTTTTAAAAGATCTTAAGAGATTCCTAAGGCTTTCACAGATTTCTGAAAAATTTTAAGGATTTTAAGGGATAACAAGCAATTTTAGTGATTCTAAATGATCTTCAGAGATTCCAAAGGATTTTACGGAATTCTAAACAGGTCTTAAACATTATAAAGGGTGTCAAGAAAGACCCAAAGATTTGAAGAGATTTCAAAGTATTTAAAATTTTTTTAAGTAATCCATAAGAATTTTGAAGTCTTCAAGAATATTACGGGATTGAAAGCAAGTTTTAGGGATTTTAAAGAATCTTAAGAAATTTCGAAGATTTTCATGGATTTCTGAGGATTTTACGGAATTTCAAGTAATTTTAGAGACTTTAAAAGCTGTTGAGAAATCTCTAAATATGTCAGAGGATTTCGAGAAATTCCTAATTATTTAAAAAGTTTACACTAATTTTAATGGATTAGAAGCAATATTTAGAGTTTGAAAGAATTTGAAAGAATGTGAAAGGAAAAGATCTCTCAATTGCTTAAAATTCTTTAAATAACTTAGCTATTTCTTGAAATCTTTTATAATTCCATCAAATCCTTTAAAGTCATGAAAATCCGCTTGAGATTCTGTAAAACTCTTTCAATTTTTTTTAATCTATTAAATTTGTTGGAATCTTTTAAGATCCTCTAAAATTCCTAAAAATTGTTGAGAATATTTCACAAACTCTAGAAATTGTTCAAAATACTTTTAAACCTTTGGGAAATCTTGAAAATCGATTTAAATGCTTTAAGCAATTTTTAGGGGTTTCAAAACTTCTTAAAAGATTCCTAAGGATTTCATAGATTTGCAAAGATTTCCATGGTTAAGAAATTCCGAAAGATTGAACAAAATTTCACAGTATTACAACGGATTCTAAGTAAGCAATTTACAGATATTTTAAAGTATTTTAAGTAATCCCTAAGAATTTTCAAACATTTTCAAGGATTCATTCGGCTTACTGTTAATTTTTAAAAACTTTAAAGGCTCTTCAGGAATTTCGAAATATTAGAAGAGATTCCCAAGCATTCAAAAGAATTTTAAGCAAATTGCAGAGATTTTAAGTAATCGCTAAGAATTTTTAAGCATTTTCAAGGATTCATTCGGATTACTATCAATTTTTAAAAACTTTAAAGGCTCTTCAGGAATTCCGAAATATTAGAAGAGATTCCCAAGTATTCAAAAGAATTTTAAGCAAATTGCAAAGGATTTCATAGATTTGCAAAGATTTCAGAGGATTTAACAGACTTTCAAGTGACTTTTTAAAACTTTAGAGGATGTTAAGAAATTACGAAAGATTTGGAGAGATTCCAAATTATTTTAAAGGATTCCAAGCAACTTTTAGAGATTTTAAAAGGATTTTAAAACATCCCTTTAGAATTTTCAAATATTTTTAAGGATTTAGAGGCTTTAGGTGATTTAGAGGCTTTAGAGACGTTTAAGAAGTTCCAAAAGATTAGAAGAGATTTCCAAGTATTTCAAAAGATTTTAAGTAAATTTTAAGGATTTGAAAGGATTTCAAGTAGTCCATAAGGATTTCTAAAGATTTCCAAGCATTTTACGGGAGCACAAGCATTTTTCACAAATTCTTAAGATCCTTTAAAATCTCTAAAAATTTAACGAAATTCCTAAACATTTGAAGAGATTTTCAAATATTTTAAAGAATGTCGAGCCACTTTTAGAGATCTGAAACGATTTTGAGTAATTCCTAAGGAAATCGTTTAAAGAGATTTTATGAAAATTCAGGAGATGAAGGATTTCACAAAAATCTTTACGGATTTCGTATGATTTCGAGAAATTGCGAAGAATTTTGCGAGATTCAAATGAATCTCATGAAATTTCCTTTCAAGGGATTTTCTAGCATTTTTAAATATGTCAAAGGATTTTAAGGGACTACGCGGAATTTTGCGAAATTTAATGAATTTCAAGAGATTTCGAAAGACTTCCATGGGTCGAGAAAAATTGTCAAGCATTTTACCAGGTTTTCAAGGTAATAGAGCTAAAAAGTTTCTTTGTGGCATTTCGAACATATTTCTTTTGTGTAAAGTTCATAGAAGTAATTAACCTTAGTTGTTAGATGAAAAAGTAAAGAACAACATTTTTTCATCAAAGTATAATATTTCAAAGAACTAATAACTATGTGATTGTGTTAATTTGTACTTAATATTTTACACCAATTTTTAGAAAATGTTGTTGATGCTCTTTGTAATGTACTAAGAAAACGCCCACATATTTTGAAGTTTAAAAAAATGTATTTTTTAAGGATCCTGAAGCATGAGCTTTTGTTACAAGATCCGTTAAAATCAGCTTTTTAGTGTATTAGAAAGAGAGTTGAAGGATACAGTTTCTTAGCAACCTTAGGTACTCATTAAGAAAAGTACATAATTCGTCATTTTTTAAAAATATTAACCGCTATTAGACGTTATTAGCTACTAGACCGCCGATACAAATGGCACGTTAACATACTATTTCCATGTTTTTGTAGTCGCTGATTATGAATCTGAAATCATATTTTGAAAATTAAAAATGGTGGATTCAATATGGCGGACTAAAAATTTTACATTCTGAAAGTTTTGGATAAACAAATGTATACATGGGTTTTTGAGATCGCTGATTACGCATCTGAAATGAGATTTTGAAAATCCAAATGGCGAATTCAATATAGCGGACTATTGAATTTGACAAATATAATTACCAAACAGCATTTGTTTTCAATAGCGTACGGAAATGTTCAATAAAAATATAAATCTCATGATATAATAGCTAGTGCCAGGAAACTGTTTTTTTCCATATAAAATAATTAATTCATATGTTCGTTATTTTGGATCTACTGTTTTTGATTTTGCGCATCACATGAAATTTTTATTTTGAATATCTTATGAAAACTGAGTCGGTGCAAGGAAATATCCCTTTTAGAGACGTAAGTGCTCGTATAGATGATAAATAGTCCATTTTTATTATGTCAATCGCCATATTGGATCCGCCATATTGAATTTCACATATCAAGCAAAATAATTACATTGAATAGCATGAAAGACACTAAATATATATAAAAATGTATTTTTCAACGGAATATGAGCTATCAATATAAAAGTCACCATATTGGATCCGCCATATTTAATTTTATATATAAAATAAAATCTTTACATTGAGTTGCATAAAAGTGAGAAAATCTACAGAAATATATATTTTAAAACACGTAAAGGCACGTACAGAGAGAAAATAGTCATTTTTTATAATTACGGCCGCCATATTGAATCCACCATCATACTTTTCTTCTAATACGATGGTACTCATGTTATTTTGGACCATCAGGTAATAATTTCCAAGTACTTTTGGTAGATGTTCACGATCATATTTTCTCGCTAACGAATTAGATTCTCGAAACTCACTTTTTTCGTACATATTTGTTTATAACAATAATTATTAATTATAAATTTATAAAATGTCATTAGCATTACAAATACTAAGGCTATGTGTATCTGAAAATGCAAAAAATCCAAGGATCAAGCCTGATATTCCAAAAATATTAAGGTAAAAATAAAAAAATATATATAGCCAATATATCGGCTCCTGTGACAACAATCCACTTGCCCAACAGTAAAAAATTTAATTTTTTATTACTTTTTGTAATGCTACGATGATTCATTTTCAACTATTTTTAGCTTTTTCGACCCACCCTATCGACTATCCCTAATTTGAAATATCTTCACGCCGTTTTGTTGCGTGCACGTTATATTGCACATACATATATGCATATAATGACGTTACCTTCTTCGCACACGCACATTCTGTACGATTCTCAGGAAATGTCTTCCAGGATCGTGTTTTGTTTAAATTCACTCATTTAAATTCATCGATTAGCTGATATCTATTTACTCTTTTCGAGTTATTGGTTCTCGCCAAAGTGTTAGCAAAATTTACTGTTATGTTTGCAGTCCCTCTTTTCTGCAGAGACTGCAATTTACGTAACGCTCGCACGCTCTTTGCTTTTTTGGTTTTTCTCTAGCTTTTCCTCTTTTTAGTATAGAACATAAAAGATTTGTCTTAAAATTATTTTGTTTGAATTATATTTGAAAAAAATGTGAAAAAGTGACATTTCGAAGATGTGTAAAACTGCAAATATTATGTTTCATAAAAATCGTTTCCTTACGTAAACAATATCTTTGAAATGTTTTTTCATTAAATAAATTCAATTTCAAGGTATTTTATGAGATTTCAAAATATTTTAGAGACTTACAAAGGATTAGGAGGAATTTTGAATGATTTTCACGAATTTCAATGGTTTTAATATTATTTAAAAGGGTATTGAAGGATTTGAAGAGATTGTTGGAAATTCAAAGAATGTTTAAGGATTTCTAAGGATTTGTAGAGATTTCAACCAATTTAAAAGACTTACAAAGATTTTAAACGATTTTACAGAATTTCTAGCAATTTTTAGAGACTGCCAAACGGATTTCTAAAATATATTCCAATTTTAAGAGTAAAATCTTAACTATTTGATAAGGAATTTATCTATTTAGAAGCAAAATATATGTTTTTGATGAAAGTTCATCTACTTTTCTAAGAATTTAACTATTTATAAAAAAATTCGTCGTTTTTTATTGAATTTAAGTAGTTAATAATTCGACTTTTTTTGCTTTTTCACTGTAAATTCAACTGTTCCCTTTTTTAGTTCAAAATTCAACTGTCTAATTAAAAATTCATGGATTTCTTTAAAAGTGCATGTTCTTAGGTTTAGAATTTGTATTTTTTTAGTAAAAATTTCAACTATTTGGTTGAAAGTTTAATCAATTTATTGAAAATGCAACTATTTTGTTGAAATATTATATTTTTTGGTCAAGTAATCAACTATTTAGTTCAAAGTTGACCTACTTTGTTCAAAATTAATTTTGTTGGTCGAAGATTCATCTCTTTGGTGAAAAATTTAACTATTTAATAAAAGTTCGTCTTTTACTTTAAAATTAATCTTCTTGGTTAAAAAAATAGACTTTGTGTTTAAAAATTCATCCCTTCCGTTTAATGTTGAACTTTTTCTTGAAAATTAATTTTTTTCGAAGATTCTTCATTTTAACTTCAAATTCATCTCTTTGGTGGAAAATTTAACTATTTCGCTAAGAAAATCGTTTTTTTTCGAAATAATTTTCCTCACTGAAAATGTAACTGTAAATGTAAATGTAACTTTTCTATTCAAAAAAATCATATATTTTGCTGAAAACTCGGCTTTTTTTGTACAATTAATGTTTTTTGTAAAAACTAATCTTTTTGCATAAAAATGCAACTGCTTGGTTAAACATCATTCTCATTTGACTGAGGATTCAACTACTGTTTTTTGAAAATTCGTCGTTTTTGGTTTAATTTTACTGATTAAAAAAAATTAACATCTTTTTTGAGAAAATATTAAACTATTTGGTAGTGAAACCAATTATTTTGATTGTAAATTAATTTTTTTTCTTCATATTTATGGTTAAAAATTAAATTACTTTGGCAGAAAATTAAACTTTTTCGTTTAAACTGAAACTATTTATTTGAAAATTAAACTTTTACATTAAAACCCCGTTTTTTTCTTTATTAAAAATTAATTTTATCTAAAAATGTAGCTATTCCATTTTTGGTTTAAAATGTCTCCTTTATAAGTTGAAAATTTAACAGTTGCAGAGAAAATTCGTATATTTTGTAGAAATTTTTGTCTAATTGGGTAGAAAATTAATCTTGTTTATTGAAAATTTATAATTTTGGTTGAGGATTCAACCATTTTGTTAAAAAGTCGTCTTTTTCAGTTGAAAATTAACTTTCTTGATGAAAATTCTCTTTTTTCGGTTTAAACGTCAACTGTTTTATAAAACTTTCGACTATTCATCATAAAAACTTAACTATTTCATTAAAAATTCGTCTTTTTAGGCAAAAAAATCATCTTGTTGAAAATTCATCCATATGGTTAAAGATTCATGTATTTGATTTAAAATTCTCCTTTTTGGTAGAAAATTAATCTTCTAGGTTAAGAATTAATTTTTGTAGGTTTAAATTCATCTATTTGAAAAAAAAACTCAACCGTTTGGTTGAAAGTTTAATAATACTGATGTAAATTCAACAATTTTGTAAAATTCACCTTTTTGTTTCAAAAATCCAACTGCTTTGTTGAAAATTCTTCCTTTTGAAATAAAAAATTATCTCTTATGGTGGAAAATTTACCGTTCCTTATTGAAAATTAACCTCTCTTAATTGAAAGACAACTTTTTTTTGTTAAAAATTTAATTTTTTTCAAGGAAATTTCAATTGTCTTCTAAACGAGTTCTTTCTTTGGATTAAAAATTTAACTATTCGGTTAAAAATGCTGCTACATGTATCGACATGGATTTAAATATTATTTTTTTATTAGATCGATAGATATATTTTATGTTTTTCCGTATTATTTTAGTTCCCTTTCTGCAATAAACTTTTATGTTTTCCATTAAACTAGTTTTCTGACATGTTAAGCGTATAAGGTTCATGGTACTTTAAAGAAAGTGTGAACATGAGCACTTTCCAATGAATAAGCCTCTTCAATTTGGAACTGGTTTTTTCGAGAGGTACGCATTTATGTAACTTCGAATTTCGAGGCAGGTACCAAATTGCAACTGCATGTAACCGATAGGAAGTAAAAGCAAAAGTGGTTACGCAATTTTAAAGTGGAACCATTCGAAATTCAACGACTTTCAATTATGTAAGGATGTACAAGCTTTTAAAGTAAGTAACATCTGTAATTTTAAAAGCGTAAGTATTTTCAAGTAAATGCGCATGTAGTTTTATTTTATATCTAATAATAAATAAGATATTATTTATTTACTATTTATTACTATTGTTTATATTTATTGTATTTATATAAAAATATATTTAATAATATTTAGTGACTAAAATAAGGAAAAATAGTTTTGTAAAAGACGATGCACATTTAATTTTTAATCGGAATAGAATCAGTTTTGTTAATTGTTTACGTTGATGACTTTTTTCAATTTTACAGTAAATCGTTCAAAACCTTTTGAAAACTGTTATGTTTGATCAGAAAATATAGTTTCAGTTGGGGAGACCCAAAAAGCTTGGTATTTTTACCAAAAACGACAATGTATAAAAAAATAATAATAAAATTTTAGATTGCCTATTTGAAAATTTAGAAATTACAAATTTTATACGTTCAAAATAAAAGTTTTATTTTTATTCTTTTGAATTGAAAAATTAGAATTTTTAGTATTAAAGTAAAAAATGTAATATGTAAGCATTAAAAATTTTTATCGCCATTTATTCATTTTTGAATACCTTCATGCTAAATATAAGAATTTATATTTTAAAGTTTTAAAATGCTGCTGTCGATTAAAAAAAATAAATCTGCAATTTCTATCGGGTAGCCTGCATTCTTGATAAAATATTAAATTATTTTAAATCAAATAGCAACATTTTTAAACTTTTTGAATAAAAAAAATGAACAATAATTACCAAATTTCAACCCTAATGTATTTAAAATTGCAAAAAAGTCCGCACGAACTTCAAAATTGAGCAGTTTAGTTTTAAATTTTGTTAATTATTGGAATTTTGAAATTTAGATATTAAGACAGTTACACTAAATAATTGAGTAAGTGAAGATGCAAGGCATTTAAAGCATATTTAAATTTTATTACATTTAAATTTAAACCTACATTTAAGCTTTAAATTATACTTATAAATTTAATTCAATTTTTTGAGTCTTCAGAACCAAAATATTTTAAATTAAAGAATTGCACGATAAATAATTTATTATAATAATTATAAGGTTGAAAAGCTTCAAACATTCAAATTTCAAGCGTTACAAGATGGGTGTTTGACTTTGAAGTGTTCAGTAATTAAAAATTAAAAATTTTTATGTTTCCAAAGAGTCTATAAAATAATTATGATGTTAATCACACATAAATTATAATTTAAAAATTATAAATAATTTGAAATTATTATTTAATAGTGTCTCATTACTTTCAAACGTCTTTCTTCATATTTTAAACCCTCTTATTTAAATATAATATTTCATTCGCGAAAATATTTTATAACATATTTAATATCAAAGTACTCTAAATTTTAATTATTTAAAATATTTTTCCAAAATTCTTTCAATGACTGAATTTTGGTCAGGAATCAGTTATTTTTACTAAAGAATCAGTCAATCTGACTGATTGAGAAATTAAAATAACGCTTGCTGATAAATTATTTTATCTTATTTTTTCTGACGATATTCTGTAAAAAGTGAGTCGATTTCTTAAATCACTATTTCTTTAGGTTTTCTTATAATCCTGGACTGCAATGTATATTATAGACGGAGTGTCTATCCTACTTGAAAAACATAATATTGTTAGAGAATTTTTATGTATATTTGGAAAAACTTGGAAATGACCGGATTTTTTTTTGTTAAGTCAGGAAATTTTTTCGAGATCCTGATTAGTTGCTGTGTTTAAGTATATTGTTAAAAAATCGTTTTTATTTTTAAACAATTTTTTTATAATGAAAATTTCATTATTTTTTTTTTTTGTTAAAAATTGATCGTTTTCAGTTAATCTTTTTTCTTCAATAAATGAAAACTGATGTTAAAAATTCACCGTTTTGCTTAAAAATTCAACAGGTTGTTCACATTAATTGTTTCTATTTCTTGACTGGAAAACCTTCCTTATTTAGAAATTTAACTTATGCTAAAAAGTTATTTTAATTAAACTGCATTTGATAGAAAATTAAAATCAATTTTAGTTGCAATATCGACTACTACTGTTTTCTTTTAAAATTCATATTTTTTGTAATAAAAATTAAATTACTTGGTTGAAAGTTAAACCATTTTGTTAAAAACTAATTTTTAGGTGAAGTTTCATCATTTGAATTGAAAATTTATCTCTTTTGTTGGAAAATGAACTGTTTTGTCAAAAATTCGTTTATTCCCTGACTGAGTTTGTTTTGACTGTTTGTTTTTTCTTTTTTACTGAAAATTTGTCTCTCTTTTGTTAAAAATTAATTTTGTCCATAATTTCAGGTAAAAATTCATCTGTTTGTTAATACACTCATTTTTTTAACTTAAAATTTAAATATTTAATTTTTGTTTGATAAATTGTACTTTTTTGTTGAGAATTCGTCCTTTTTGGTATACATTATTTTTCTAGGTTGAGATTTTTTGTTGTTAAAAAATCAATGACTCGTTGACGATTCATAATTATAGTTTAAAATTCATCTTTTTAGTTTAAAATGCAATTCTTCCAATTGAAGATTCATTATTTTTGTTGAAGCTTCATCAGCTAGGCTGAAAATTTATTTACTTTTACTTAAAATTTAACTTTTTCAGTTTACGATTACATATGCATATGCATCAAAAAATTTTCTTTTTAAATGAAAATTCATGGATTTTGTTGAAAAGTCGTGTTTTTGTATAAAATAAATATTTTGTTTGAAAATGAGTCTTCTTTTTTTTAATTTATTTTTTTGGTAAAAAGGTCAAGAGTATGCCAGGGAGATATTCATAATTTTAGTTAAAAATTAATCTTTTTGCTTAAAAATAAAACTACTTGCTTGAATGTTACACACTTTCGTTCTAAATTCATCTTTTTGGTTTAAAATTAATTTATTCCAATTGACGATTTATTATTTTAGTGAAAAATTAATTTTTTGCGTTGAAAATTAGTTTTTTTTTTTAATTGAAATGTAATACTTTTTACTGAAAAATAAACTAATCCATCTATGTTAAAACAAATTGTTCTTTTTAAGTTCAAAGATCAACTATTTGATTTAAAAAATTTATTTTTTGTTTCAAAATTAATGGATGTTGTGGAAAAATCATGTTTTATGGTAGAAAATAAATATTTTTGTTTGAGAATTAATCTTATTTTTTGAAAATTTATGTTTTTCTTCAAAAATCCAATTATTTCAGTAAGATATTCATTACTTCAGTTAAACGTGAAACTACTTGTTTAAATATTAAACGCTTTTATTATAAATTCATCTTTGTAGTTAAAATTCAACTATTTAATTAATAATTTATCTACCTCGTTGAAAATAAAACTGGTTGTTTAAAATTATACTCTTTTCTTAAAAATTCATTTATTCCAGTTAAAGTTTTATTATTTTAGGTAAAGACTTATCAGTTTGATTGTTTTTTTTTTGTTTTTTGTGTGAAAAATTAATTTTTAATTGACATATTTCATGTTTGGTTCATAATTGACCTTTTTTGTTGAAAATGCATCTATTTGGCTGCAAATATTATGTTTTTTTTTTGTTTGAAATTACAATAATAAATAATTCAGTGAAACACAAATAATTTTATTAAAAATTTTTCTTTTTCATTAAAAATTGATCTATTCTAGTTGAACATTAATCATTTTATTTTAAAATTCACCACTTTGTGCGAAAACTTGTTTTTTTTGTGGGAAATTGATTTTTAAAAATTTTAATCCAATTCAATTTTCAGTTCAGAACTGATCTTTTTTAGTTGAAAAATCAAGTAATTGGCAGAAAACTTTATAATCATTAGTTTCACATTTACATAATTATTATAATATGATTTTTATCGAATTTTCAGTGTACACTTTGATTTTTAAATAATATTTTTCCTATTTTATTTTTTGTTTTAATTTTAGTCGGTGTAATATTAGAGAATAGAGATGTCATAATCGATTGGAATCTGAATAACGAATCGGCGGATTCATGATTGACGTTCGATAAAGTGATTAAGATATTCATTGACCCGGTATTTGGTTGCCATTGTTTTAAAAGAAGATTCACAGGACGATGACCAGGCGCTTCAGGAAAGGAACGCTTTCTACTTCTTGAAATCGTTGCGCGAAGGAATTGCAAATAGACATGAATTTCAAGTCTATCGAACGTCGACACAATCTCGAATCGATCTTACTACCCACGCCGTAATACATAAATGGCCACAAGTTCGTTCTTCCTCCCATAGACGGAAAACCGCAACTTAATATTTAATCATTTTATAATCATCTTGAAAATAGCTTTTATCTTCTTACGACTATAATTTATCAAAAAAGAAATTCTATGAAGAATTATTCATAATATACTAATGGGCTGAGTGGAAAGTTTTCGATCATGGCTTTGTTAAGGTTTTCACCTTGGGTGCTTGCTAGAGATATTGATTAGGGATCACGCATTCATTATTTAATGCATCAGCATCAAACCAAAAATAAGAATTTTCAACAAAACAGTTGATCTTTTCACCAAGAAAGATTTTTATGTGAAGAAATAATTGAATTTGAAACCTGAAAAGGTGAATTTTAAGCAGAAAAGAACTTTTAATAAAAGAGTTAAATTTTGTACCAAAAAAGATTTTTCAATCAAGAAATAATTGAGTTTTAAACCCGAAAAAAATGTTTAATTAACAGAGATAATTCTAAAATCAACTTGTTTAATTTACAAAAAAAAACAGGAATTTTAGACCAAACAGTTGCATTTGCGACCAAATAGTTATAATTTTAAACAAAGGTGACAACTTTTTAACCAAATGATTGAATTTTCAACTTTCAAAGATGAATTGTCAACGAAGCAGTTGAATTTTCAGAAACAACAAATTAATTTACAATTTATAAAGTAGTTGAACTTTTAAACAAAAAAGATGTTCAAACAATGAATTAAATTTTCAAGATAAAAAGACGATTTCTTTCGAAGGTAGTTGAATTATCAATCTGAAAATTTAAGATTGGAACAAAATAAGTTTTATTTTTAACAAATAAGATTAATTTTTAAACGCATAGCAGAGTTTTTTACTCACAAGGTTGAATTTTGAACCAAACAATTGAATTTTCTACAAAAATAAAGTTAATTATCAAAAAAAAAAATGTATTTATAATTGAATAGTTTATCTTTCAAGCAAGAGGGCTTTATTTTTAACAAAATAATTGAATTTTGTTACAAAAAATATTTTCTGGCTATTAGTGGAATTTTTAAAGCAAAACACCGAATTTCTAAAAAGGCAGTCAAATTTACGATCTAAAACGATGGTTTTTCTACAAAATAATTGAATTTTCAATTTTAAAAATTAATGCATATTTGAAATTTTGAACTGCAAAGATGAATCTTGCACCAAATAACTGAATATTTAATAAAAAAATTAATTCAACTTTCAAACAAAGGGCCGAATTTTCAATATAAAAGTAGAACTTTGAAACTAAAAATGTTTTTAACTAAAATGTTAAATTTTCAACCTGCAGAGATGAATTTTGTACCAAATAGTTGATTATTTAAGTAAAAAAGAAGAATGTTTAACAAAAAACGTAATATTTGAACGAAATCATTAAATTTACAAGAAATTATTCAATTTTCCTACTTACAAAAATGGGTTCCCAACAAATTTTGTGCTTTTTTAAGCGAGAAGACAAATTCTTAACAAAATAGTTCAATTACCAACAAAATAATAAAATGTGCAACATAATAGTTGAATTTTTATTAAAATACTTAAATTTTCCACAAAATAATTTAATTTTCAACTGAAGTTATGAATCTTTACCCAAAAAATTAATGTCTAACAAAGAACTTAAATTTTCAACCAAGTAGTTGAATTTTCAATCCAAAAAGATTAATTCTCAGGGAAAAATATAATAGTTGATATTGTAACCAGAAAAGAAGGCGAATTTTTAAATGAGGAGTTTAAATTTTTAAATCACATATTTAAATTTTAAGTTAATTGAAAACGATAAATTTTTAACTAAAATTATAATAATCAATATTGCAGTTGAAAAAATTAATTTGATAAAAAAAAGAATTTTCAAGAAAATTGTTAAACTTTCAACCACAGAGATGAATTTTCAAATAATAAAATAAATTTTTAACAATGTGGTTTAACTTTTAAGCACGTACTTAAATTTTCAAAGAAAAATAATTTTCTGCCAAAAACGATAAATTTACGACAAAATAGATCAATTTTCAATCAAAACATTTATTTTTAAAATGATAGAATTTGAAACCCAAAAACACGCATTATCAACAACATAGTTTAATTTTAAATTTAAATAGATGAATTTTTAAATTTAAGACTATACAATCAAAATGTCAAAAAAATAATTAAATTTTCAACCAAACAAATGAATCTTCTACTAATAAAATAAATTTTTAACACATTGGTTCAACAAAATACATAAATTTCAAACCAAATTGTTTGATTTTAAACTAAAAATGATTACTTTTTGACATAAAATAAAATGGTTAAATTTATTTTTAACGAAAAAGTTGGATTTTCTCACTGGGTTCATTAATTTACTTTTTTGAAATTATTAGATTTAAGTCTAATGATTTTTGGTACGATATAAAAAAATTTATAAGTTTGAACAATTTCAGATTTTCTTAGTGTTTCTCGTCGTAAAATGAAGTCTTTATTAAAAAATAATTAGATTTTAAAGAAGTTTCATAATTTTGTAACAATTTAAAGTAACGTTGGAATTTTACATCGAAAAGGGTTACATTAAAGAAAAATTATTATAATTTAAACAATATTTATAATCTTTTAACAATTGCAAAAACATTAAGAATTTTCAAATGATCATTTAGTCATTAAATTCCTAATGTTTTGCGGACTGATACCGAAAGTCACTATAATTTTAAAGAAGATTTAAAATGTTTTAACGATTTTAGGTTATTTTAACATTTTTCGCCTGAAAGAGGTGATTTTAAATAAAAAAACATTAGTCTTAAAAGAAAAATCACCACAAAGAACAAATTTTTGTTATATTATTTCAGTGATTTTCGTATAAAATTGTTATGTTAATAAAAAATCGTCAGATATATTTATAATATTTTTCGTGAAAAATTGGTATATTTTAATAAGAATTCATCAGTTTGCTAAGATATCAATTTTGATAAATTATCAAAAATCTTGTCTTTGCTTTTTTTCATATAATTTTATATAATATCTAATAATAGATACCATATGTAAGGGAAAAATTTGACATCAGTATTAAATTTATATTATTTTTAATTTAAGAATTGGTTGACATACAAAATAATTTAACGAATCTATATGTTATAATCGAATGGAATTTTTCTCTAGAATGTAAATAATTAAAGTAAGAACATTGACACAAAAAAACAATGAGTAAACCTCATTCCATAAATTGAGCGCTGCACAAATCCGAATAACTTTTTTCCAGTACGGTTTCACTTTTCTTCGCTTCACTTTTTTCACGAAAGCGCAGCCAGGATCCCAATTAGAGCGCAATGTCGGTATATCATCGAGATGAAATTTTTGCGATCGTCTGTGTCATTCGTCCCCTTTTCCACATTTAAGACGCCATAGAGAGTTGATGGAATTTAATGACTCGAGCAGAAATTACGCTAACACAATTTATCGTGTTTAAAAAAACATTAAACATTAAACCGACCGACTTTCTGTTACATAAAGACAACACAATACATTTTATTTGAATTATTTATTCCATTGTGAAAACTTTTTTACAAAAAACTCTGGTTGAGAATTTTTTACAAGAAACCCTGGTTGGAAAATTTTTTCAAAAAAAAAGTACAAGAAACTAAAACTATTTCTATAGGAATCAACAAAGTAATGCAATAGATTACAACCAAAATAACAGAAAAGTACAATGTTTTTCTATTAACGAGTCGAATTTTATATTTTTTTAGAATGTTTTATTTCTTCCTGTATTTTATTTTAGTTTTAATTTTGTACGAGAATTTACAAAAAATTACAACTGCAAGAACTTAATACTACATAAATTTACAGGATTTGAAGAAAAAAAGTTGTTCTTTTTCGATCTAGGTTAATAAATATTTATAATATTGCGAAAAGATAATTTTAAATCAGGATTTAACCATGCTCGCTATGAAAAAAAAATCTTTTTTAGTACTTGAAAGAAATTATAGAATATTTAAAGCCAATAATGCATAATTGTTATTAAATTTTTTTTCAAAATTTACGTTTGAAGTTTTTTTTCTTCAAATATATAGCAATTGATTGGACACCATATGTCATTTAAAATTACGTCTTTACAATGTTTTCAATATTTGTCTACCTGGGTCGAAAAAGAATAAAATTTTAACTAAAAATGAAAATTGAACAATTGAGAATGAATTGAACATGATAATTTAAATTTAAAAATTCTAGCTATTATAGATACAAATTTTTTCATTTGAATAATTTTGAATCAAAAATGTTCAAATTAAATCCTAAAAATTATCATTATCCAGTTTAAAGATTTCTAACAATAGAAATCTGCTTTATCATTTTTAAATACCATAAAATGAGGAATGAATTATATATATAAATTTTCAAAATTATATAATTTGAATCAATTTTTAGCTAGAAAAATTAATTTATAAATCCAAATTTGTTTTAAAATATTTTCAAATATTCTCTTAAACATTTGTTTAAAAACATCATTAAAAAATTTTCTAGAAATCTAATGAAAATTTTGTTATCTTGAAATTTGAATTTTCTCTGCCATTTTTCTAAGGTCCTGAAAATTAAAAAAATTGCATTTAAATCGCCCAGATTCTTTTTTGAAAATTTTAGAAATTTCAGTAAATATTATTTTAGAATTAATTTAGGTAAAATTATTTTTAGTTTTTAAAATAATTTTGATTTAAAAAAATTCTATTATTTTTAAAGCCTTCAAAATGCTTTAGACTTCTACATTTTTTGTTCAAAATCTTCATAAATCTAAATTTTGTTTTTAAATCTTTTCAGTTTTAATATTTTTTAGAATCTTTTTAAAATTTATAAATATTTATTGCAATTCATTTAATTTCTTCCAAATTAATAATTATTTCATCTTTATTAATCAATTAAACTTTTTTCTCAATCTTTTTAAATATTTTAAATTATCAAAAATCATTTTAAATTTATCCATCAATCTTAAAAATTTTACTTTTTGAAAACCTTTATAGATCCTTAAAGAGAGTTTGTATTTTTAATAAGTTTTATATTTTTTTAAAGATAACCACTCCTTGATCCGGATCGGAACTGAAGTTAAGTGTGTATATAACAATTTATATAATTTATTAAAATCCATTGCTTTTATTACCGATACAACAGTGATGAATGTATCTCGTAAAATAAATATATGCAAACTTTAAAATAAGTTTTTTTTTCATTAAAATGTATTTCCCTCTGAATTAATTACCATAAAATTAGTTTGAAAAATAAATAACATCTCTGATTTAAAATTGCATTTGATAAATGTGTATATCTAGGTAAAATTTTAATGTAAAAAAATGTTGCACAAATAAAATTGTTGCTTGATCTGTTTCTTGAATAATCTTATACATTAAATATCCTACAAAAATTGACTGTAAAGTATTTGAACTTTTTTATTTCGTTTTAATGATTTGTAATTTTCTACATGAATTTAGGTAAAATTAAATTGCTTTAATGGCGTCAAAACACCTAAGTTAAAAAATTCGAAATCCTGTAGTTTTCTATAACACCTTATAGATTTTTTTCAATAAAGTAGAAAAGAATATTAATAAAAAATTATACAAAGTTTTGAGTTGTAGAAACTTATACTTTATTGTTATTTTTTTACTTTTTTTAGAGCAAAACACAAGAAAAAATGATGTATATGTATTTAATTGTGTTTTTCTTATAAATGTTGTATATTTAATACAAATTTTTTATACTCTTGTGATAAAATTTTTTTACAAGGGTTTGATTTTATTTCTTTCTTTTTTTAGATTTTTTAACAGAAAACATTTTTTTAATTCTGCAAATAACAAAATTCATTTCAGGGCTGTCATTTTAGAGACATTCGAAATTTATGGCTTTAAAATTGGAAGGTTTTAGTATCTTCTACCTTGAATTAGAAGTTATGGGAAAGATAAAAATGTAATATACACCGCTTCAATTCTAATAATAGGTTCCAGAGGTCTAAAATTAGTTAAAAGACGGGTTAAAAAGATTAAGTTACTTTTTTTTTAAGTTGTAACATTTTCAACGAATCTTAGAAAGTTTAGATATGATTTGATGAATTCATTTTACCTCATAAACAGTTGAATTGAAACAAAGAGGAAGAATTTTTAAGAAAATATTTAAATTCTCGATTAAAACAAATTTATTTTGAATCAAGAAGTTGTACTTTTAACAAAAACGATTCCATTTTTACTACAAGTAACGAATTTTCAACAAGAGTTGAAATTTTAACCAAAAAAGATTTTTCAGTGAATTAAGAAACATTTTTTACAGAAAATATTGAATTTCTAGGTGAAAAAGATCAAGTTTGTACTAAATAGTTTAATTTTCATCACAGAAGTTAATTTTCAAATAAAAACTTACGTTTTTAGTTGAAGCAATTACTTTTGAGCATAAAACGATGAATATTTAACAAAAAATATAACAGTTGATATTTTAACCAACAAAAATTTTGATACAAAATAAAAAATAGTTGAATTTAATCAATAAAGATGAATTTGTAAGAAAATACTTGAATTCTCAATTAAAATAGATTATTTTTTATTTAAAAGATTGCATTTCTAACAACAGAGATAAATTTTCAAATAAAAACTATACATTTTCAATAAGAGTTGTAATTTTATCCAAGGAAAATTTGACGTCAATAAAAAAATTAGGTTTAGTAAAAAAATGTTGAATTTTCAAGACAAGAAGATGATCTTTTTACAAAAACTGTTGACTTTCCCATAAAGAAAATAATTTGTCGAACCAAAAAGACGCATTTTCGACAAATTACATAAATTTGTAACTAAATTTAATTAAAAGAACAGTAATTACAATTTCTTAGGATAATTTTCTAACAAGCAGTACATTTTTCTACCTAAAAATATGCATATTTAACAAAAAAATAAAAATATTCAACCGAACTGTTACATTTTTAGATAAAACAATTGATTTTTAACATAAAAAGAAAGATTTTTCAACAAAAAATATAATAGTTGATATTTTAACCAAAAAATATATTAAAATAAAACACATGAATTTTTTACTAACAATGTGAAATTTTTAATCAATAATAAAATAGTCAAATTTACATTTTGAAAAATTATGTTTCAACCAGAAGTGAAATAGATTTTCTAATAAAGAAATAGATTCTTAACTAAAGTGATGAAGCTTCATCTAAAAAATGAATTTTCAACAAAGTTGTTCAATTTTCGACCACATACTTGAATTTGATACCAAATTGTTCAATTTTCGACCCCAAAATACGAATTTTGTGCAAAACAGTTAAATTTTCGCCAAAAAAGTTTATTCTCAACTAAAAGAGATTAATTTTTTATCAGAAAGTTGCATTTTTAATCAAAAAAATAACTCTCTAAAAAACTAAATAAATAAAACAAATGTGTAACAGAATAGTTAAATTTTTAATCAAACAAAATTTTTTAGTAAAGAAAGAAAAAAATGTCAATCAAATTGTTCAATTTTTAATAAAAAGGGTGACTTTTTAACAAAATTGTTGTATTTTCATCAAAATATCTTGTTAGAATTTTTTCTATCACGTACCTTCCTCTCCATGAATGACAATTGCATAGGATTTAACAATATTGTTAAAAACTAAAAAATATTTATTTTTGATAAATTCCAAAGGATTAAAAACAATTAGAAGATTAAAACTAATTTAAAAAGATTTAGCAATGGATCTTGGAACAGTTATGAGTTTTAATATTTGTGAAGATTGCAAAATGTGTTAATAGAATCTGATTGCTCTTGGGAAATCTCATTAAAATTTTATAGGTTCCGGATGAAACTATTGGTCGGTTTAGATTTCATCTTAGAAGAATTTCACATGTTGTAAATGATTTAATCATTCTCTTACAAATTATAAATAATTATTTGAAGACACAATTATAATTTTCAAGTAATCATATAACATTTGTTTTTCAATTGAAAATAATATTTTCTCTACGAAAATGCAATCAAACAAAATAATTATTAATTATTTGCATAAATTTTAAATAACTTGTTTTCAATGCTGAACAGGTGGATTAGATATTACTTTGGCCTTCATTTAACATAATTTTTCGCACATTATTAAAGGTAGTTTTTTTCATTGGAAAAATAGTTTGATAAAGTCAATATTTTAAAATTTATTTTAAATATTTAAAATCCCCTGAAATCTTAAAATTTCTTTTGGAATTTTATGAATATGATAAAATCCCTTACACTATTCCATTTTTTGTTCAAACGTGGAATTTTTAATTGAAAATTGATCTTATCTAGTATAAAGTAAAAAATTTTAACGAAAAATTCGTCTTTTGGGGTAGAAAATTAATCTTCAATTCTTTTTGGTTAAAAATTCAAATTTTCGGTTAAAAACTAATCCGTTTTGGTTCAGTATTTAACTATTCCGTTAGAAATTCGTATTTTTTGGTTGAAAAATCAACTTCTTAATTTAAAGTTTAAATACTTTGTAAAAAGTTTAACTACTTTACAAAAAAAAGTTTTCAATTATGCATCATTGCAGTTAAAAACTAATCTGTTTTGTGAAAAAATTCGTCTGCTTGACTTAAAAATTCAAGAATTTGGTAGAAAATTAATCCATTTGGTTGAAAAATAAATTTTTTTTGTCGAAAATTCATATTTTTGGTTGTAAATTCGACCATTTGGTTAAAAATGTGTGTTTTTTTTTAATTTAAAAGACCGGAAAAATTATATCTTTTTTAAATTAATTTTTTAACTAAAAATTTCGAATATTTTGTTATTCAATATTTATCTATATCTTTGAAAATTCAATTATATTAGTAAATATTTATCTTTTGGTATAAAATTCGTCATTTATGACAGAAAAGACAAATTTAGAAAAAAAATGTTAGAAAAAAGGTTAAAAATGATGGTTTTGGTTAAAGATTCAACTTTTCTGGTTTAAAATTCAACTGTCTTCTAAAAAAATAGTCTTTTTGGTTTGAAAATTCAACTATTTTAATAAAGTCATTGTTTTTATGGAAAATCAACTGTTTTCTTAAAAATTCGTTAAAAATCAACTACTTTGTTTAACGTTTAAGTACTTTTCAAAAATGGCTACAATTAACTCGACATTTATTTGAAAATTGACCTGTTCTATAGAAAATGCGTCTATCTGGCTAAAGAATTCAACACTTTGGTTATTAAGTTATATTTTATGATTCAATTTAACAGGTAAAACATTAATTTTGTTTTAAAATTAATTTTCCAAACTGCAAATGGTGAGAATTCCAGTTTTGGTAAAAAAATCTTTTGTAATTGAAAATTCAACTACTTGGTTTGAAATTCATCTTTCTTGATTGAAAATTCACCCTTTTTTGTTTTAAATTCAACTGTTCAGTTGAAAATTAATCTGCTTTAGTTTAAGATTCACCTATTTGATTAATCATTTTAGTTGAAGATTGATCTGTAATTTAAAAAATTCGTCTGTTTGACTTAAAAATTCAACTATTTTAGTTTAAAATTGATCCTTCTTGAGAATTAAAGTTTTTTGTTAAAAATTCATCTTTTGATAAAAAATTTATCATTTATGGTAGAGAAGTCATCATTGTAGAAACTTATATTTTATTGCTAATTATTTACTTTTTTAGAACAAAATACAAGAAAAAATAAGCTTTTTGTATTTAATTGTATTTTTCTTATAGATTTTGTATATTTTATAACAAAAATGTACCTTTTTGTACAAAAAATGACAGTTGTAGAAATTTTTTACACTCTTGTGAACAATTTTTTCCACAAGGGTATGATTTTATTTATTTTTTTAGATTTAGAATTTACATTTTTTTTAGATTAGAAAATTCGTCTGTTTGGCTTGAAAATTCAACTATTTAGTTTAAAATGTATCCTTCTTGAGAATTAAAGTTTTTTGTTAAAAATTCATCTTTTGGTACAAAATGCATCATTTACGGTAGAGACGTCATCATTTTAGAAACTTATACTTTATTGCTCATTTTTTTTAGTAGAAAAGTCATTTTTTTGGATCGAAAATAAACTTTTTTGTTGAAGATGGAACTCTTTTGGTTGAAAATCCAACTATCATCTCATAATTTTTTCTTTTTGGTTTGATAATTCTACTGTTTTTGATTCAACTTTATTCTATTGTGCTTGAAAATTTCGAAAATTTAGTAGAAAATGCACCTTTGTAGGTTGAAAATTTAGATATTTTGATAAAATCATCTTTTGTTGCTTGAAAGTTGAATTATTTGGTTATTAATACAACTATTTTAATAATTTTTTTTTAAAGTTCGGCTCGTTTGTTTAAAAAGTTCATCTACTACCTTGTCCTAAAAACATTTTTGGCTTTAAATGCCACAATTTCTCAAAAATGCAATATATTTTGCATATATTGAATTCAATAAGCGTCGTCAACAAGGGTACCGGTGGAGGGCTCAAAAATAGCTTAAAATTCGTAATATGTTTTATGGGCATCCCCATAACGATATCATTACTATTATTATTTTTATGAGGTTTATTATTCTTTTTCCTATTTCTAAAAATCTATTTGGCTCTGCACGAAACGACATCAGCAATCATAAAATCTTCGAAAGCTGGCTTGCAGTTTGACACTAACTCGAGAAATAAAGTGAGACTTAGAATAGGAGTGGTCCATAAAACGTGAATTCCTGACAGTTCCTCGAGGCTAGGACTCGCGGATTTTCGCGCGAGGCGACGTGGTACCATAAGCATCGTTCCGTTATACACGTCCAACAGGTATTCTTAGATACCTTCCTCCTTGGAGATTCTCTGGTACAACTAGAATGCCATCTTTCTCGAGCTTTATCTCGAAAGTGCTCCGACCAAAACAAAGCCTTGCGTGCTCTCCATACATTCCCATCCGATAAGGACCACACAAACAACATAATACAATTTGCCAACACGCAGACAAAATTTCTCCTCAGGTTACAGGACTTTCAGTTAAAATAGGGACAGCGTAGATTTTCTCGAAAGATTACCGAATTTTCGGCAGGCTTTACAAAACTTACAGTTATTTGATAAATTTACGGATGTTTTCTGCAACATTTACGGATATTGTAAAAGCTAATAAAAAAATCTGTGAATGTTACAGAAATTATCGGTAAATTTATAAAATGAATGCAAATGTTGTAAACTCTGCAGAAACGCTTGCTACTATTTTGAAAAAAATCACACTAAAGACACTATTTTCTTCAAATTTTTTTGCAAATCTCAATACTTCTGTACTGTTCTTTGACAAATGTTAGTTAAACTTTGGCGCTTTGGGCGGGGGGGGGGGGTGTCTCAAAGCTTACTGCTAATTATGAATTAAGAAAGTAGTTCAACTTTCAAGCTAGTCGTTAGTTTTTTCATTAAAAGGCTGCATTTAAAAAATAGTAATAATTATTAATTTTCTACAAAAGAAGATAATTTCTCAACAAGATACATAATTTTTTAAGAAAGTAGTTCGACTTTCAACTGGGAAGATTAATTTCTACTAGAAAAGATGACCTTTAGACAAAATATATAAATTTTTAACAAATAGTGTCTATTTTCTACAAAAATATCGAATTTTTAACTAATTGCATAAACCTTTAACTGAATAGTTTAAACAGTAGATGTGATGCTAGACTAAATTTTATTTCATTTATTTTTAGTCGAAGTTTAAAAAATATTTTTAATTATTTTTAACTAAATAACAGGATTTTCAAACGAAAAAAGTTCAATTCCAGACCTAAAATGGTACTATTAAATTTTTTTTTGAGAATTACTGTTCAATAAAAAAAAAAGAATTTTCTACAAAAGAGTTCAAGTTGGTACTAAATAGTTGAATTTTGTGTCCCAAACTGATAAATTTTCAATTCAAAACGACGAATTTTCAATAAAACAAATCAGTTCTCAACCAAGTAGCTTAACTTTTAAGTAGAAAAGTTTCATTTTTAATTAAAACAATCCAGTTTCAATAAAAAATGGAATGGTTTCATTTTCAGTTTCAAAAATTAATTTCCAATAAAAAAACAAATTAATTTTCTACAAAGCGGTTTAATTTTGTGCCAAATAGTTCATTGTTCTACCAAACTGTTAAAATGTCAGTTAAAAATAATATATAAACCAAAAAAATTAATTTTGACAGAAATTATGAATTTTCAATAAAAACAAATATTTTTCAAAAGAAAATAGTTTAAATTTAAACGAACGAGTTGAAGTATCAGTCAAAACAGAATTATTTAAAAAAAAATGAATTTGAATCGAAAAAGGAGGAATTTACAACTAAGAAGAATAATTTTTACCAAAGAAGACGATTTTTTTAAATAAAATACATCAATTTATAACAAAAATAGTTAATCTTTCAACTAAAAAGATTTATTTTCAATTAAAAGTATTAAGTTTCTATCAAAAATAAAATAGTTAAATTTTATACAGCATTTTTGAATTTTCAAGTGAAAATGAATTTTTAACAAAACAGAATAATTTTGTACCAAATAGTTCAATTTTCAAGCCAAAAAGATGAATTTTCTACAAAAAGTTGAATTTTCAGCCCGAGAATATAAA
>JAAAKG020157347.1:0-57130 GCA_010014905.2 Druon quercuslanigerum | reverse complement strand
TCCTTGACCATCATGTTAATAATTTATGCATGTTCCGAGAAATCTTCAAATTTTGCATTCTCTATATACATACATACTTATGAAAAAAATGGAATAAATACATTTTCAACCAAAGAAATGAATTTTCAACTAAAAGAGTAAATTTTTAACCAAGAAGTTTTATTTTATATCAAAATAGATGAATCTTCATACAACGAAATGATTTTTTTTAACAAAATACTTGAATTTTTAATTATAAAACATACATTTTCAACCAAACAGATAAATTTTCTATCAAAAATATTAGAATTCTACCAAAAAGACGAATTGTTAACAAAATAATTGATTAAATTTTGACTAAAAAATATATTTTTTCAAGGAAATAATATTTTAATTAAAATACTTAATCATCACAAAACGCAATATTTGAATTTCGAACCAAGAAAGATTTGTTAGTCAATACAGAAAAAAATGTCTTTCAAAATGTTGAATTTTCACGAGAAACGGAAGAATTTTCTACAAAACATTTTAATTTTCAACAATAAAGTTAATTTTCAAACCAAAAAAAAATAATTTTTAACAAAACAGTTAAATTATCAATGCCAAAAGCGAATGATTTTTCAACAAAATAGTTGAATTTTCAATCAAAGAGATTAATTTTCTACAAAAAAAAGATTAATCTTCAATAACCATAACAACAAATGGATTTTTTAACCGAATAGTTGGATTTTGTACAAGGAAAATTCATTTTTAACAAAATACATGAATTTTAAAATAAAAAAGATATATAATCAACTTAAAACAGAATAGTTGAATTTTTAGTTACAAAAATTAATTTTTAACTAAATAAAATTAATTTTTAGCAAAATAGTTAAATTTACAGCCAAACAGATGAATTTTCAATCAAATAGTAGATGTTTGAAATAAAAAGGATTATTAACGAACGAAATATAAATGCCAGTGCATTTTTTTGATTCAGTGTATTTTCTTTCATTTCAGAGACATGGTTTTTTGTGCCAATACAATTTTTTTTAAATTCAAAATAAGTTTTTTCATTTAGAAGTTATTTTTTGTTTAATGAAAAATAAATGTGCATAATTATCTGGGCGTTTGCTTTCTACTTGTAAAATCTGAAAGGATGCATGCTCCAATGTCATGATTTTTCAGGAATTTAATTTTTGGACCAAAAAGATGAATTAAAAAAAAAAATGAATTTTAAACCAAATACTTGAATTTTTGACCAAAAGCATGCCTTTTCAAACAAAGAAGCTTAATTTACTCTCAAAAAAGATGAATCTTCAGGAAACAAAAGATATTTTGTTGGAAAAGGGGATGGACTAATCTTGAAAATTAGGGACGACGAGACACTTCGATTTCAACAGCGTCTATTCGTGCCGAAAAATTCGGGGAGTTTGAAAAGAGGTCCAGGAAGACGAATCTTTAGTAAAATGTATGAACTTTCAACCAAATAGTTAAATTGTTAACTAAACAAGTAAAATTTTTAACTTGATAAACTATTTACATTTTTACTTATGAAAATTAATTTTTAACAAAATAGTTAAATTTTCAACCAAGCAGATGAATTTTCACCCAAGATCAAGATTCTACCAGTAGTGAAATTTCTTCTTATTCAAATTTGTTTTTTGGTTAAAACTTTTAAAGGTGTGGTTTTTTATTCCAATGAAAACTTTTCTTTAATTCAAAATAATTTACTTAATTTAGAAGTTATTTTTGGCTAATTGGAAAAAAACATTATGTTAAAGAAACCATTGTCTGAGTGTTTGCTTTCTCCGTGTAAAATCTGAAAGGGTCTTCTATGCTTCAATGTATTATGATTTTCATACATGAGAATGTACAAGTTGCACTTAAAGTTCACAAGTACCTACATACCCATCCCAATGTTATACTTGTTGACACAAAATAGTCTCTCCTAATAAGGTAATTGCAAGGTGGCCCTAATTAAAACTAATTAGTGCAGAGTGGGGCGTGTTGAGCTGGGTCTCCTAAAATCTATCCATCGACGTGATCTTAATGACATCATGCCTACATGATGACGAAGACGACGAGGGAAATA
The DNA here is from genome assembly GCA_010014905.2 of Druon quercuslanigerum. Classification (NCBI taxonomy): domain Eukaryota; kingdom Metazoa; phylum Arthropoda; class Insecta; order Hymenoptera; family Cynipidae; genus Druon; species Druon quercuslanigerum. The sequence continues at coordinate 55,077 of JAAAKG020157347.1, read as the reverse complement.
ATAATTCAAGGAATTTTTTTATAAAAATCTTTTTCTTTCTATTACTCAACTTTATAATTATGAATAACTGTCATCATCATCAACCATCTATCTTAATATAGAATTTTAATGGAAAGTCATATATGTCGACCCACGCATGTACATTTTCTGAGATGTACGCATAGTGACGTCAAAGTCGCAACTATCATATTTATGTTTTTCCTTTGCAAAAATTTTTTTTCACTGTTTGTGTAAAATATCAAATAAAAGAAGGTTTTTATTTATTGGTTAAATATGCTTACGATTGTAGCTATATGTCTATATGTTTTCAAAGTTGTTGCTAAGTCCCAATTTTGAAATTCCCAGACTTTCCCTGATTTTTCCATGGCAGTTATCAAACTTTTCTTTCAGGTATAAAAACAACCTCACACCTAGGATATCAATAAAGAAAAATAATGCATAGAATTGTTGAACATCGAAGATAAATAATTTTCAACGAAATAGTTAAATTTTCAACTAAAGAATTAATTTTTCAACTAAATTGATGAATCATTATTTGAAAACATGTATTTTTAAACCAAATACTTTTAAGTTTTTACTAAAAAAGGTCAAATTGTCAACAAATATCATACATTTTCAACTAAAAGAAATCCATTGTAACAAAAAATAGAATGGTTTAATTTTCACCCAAAAAGATGACGTTTCTACCAATTAGATTACTGTCCTACCAAAAAGGCGAATTTTCAATAAAATAGTTTAAAGTCTCAAAATGGCGCCTAAAAAAATGGCGATTTTCACGAGAAAAATGTGCAAAATATGTATCTATGAAATATCTATTATAACATCATGTAAATTGTGAATCATTATATAATGCGAATCTAATATGGCGGCCAAAAATCCGAAAAATGGCAAACAAACATTTAAAATTAGTGAACTTTTTGCACTTTTTTGTAAGATTCTTACACATTATTGCTGAAATATTCCAAAGATTGTTTATAATTGCATAACAAAATAGCGGATCCAATATGGCGGCCAAAAATAAGAAAAATTGCGAAAAACAGTTAAAATTAGTGTTTTTCCGCACATTTTTTATTAGTATTGATATAGAGTACTACTATAATACCGCAAAGCCTTGTGATAAATAGCCAAAAATTCTGTTTTTTTGTACTATATATCAGTAGTGACTGACCATTATTATACTGTTATAATTATTTTTAGTTATATAACAAAATTGCAGACGCAGCATGGTGGCTAAAAAGCTATATATTTTTTTCAAAAATCCAAAATATTTTTAATTTTACAAGTTAATTTCCTCACTCTTTACCAAAAGTTCTATTATAAGTTTTTTGAAGAGTTATATAAAATTTTATATTGTTATATGTTACATTTTTATTGTCTGTCATTTTGTTATATAACTAAAAATAATTATTAGAGTATAATAATGGTTGCTTTTGACAATACTGAAATATAGTACAGAAAACCAGAATTTTCGCTATTTTTTTACAATATTTCTGATTTTTGGCCGCCAAATTGGATCCGCTATTTTGTTATAGAACTAAAATAGTCTTTGAAGTATTATAGTAGTGCTCTGTATCAAAACTAAGAAAAAATGTGCGAAAGAACGGTAATTTTAACTGTTTTTTACAATTTTTCTGATTTTTGGCCGCCATATTGTATCCGCCATTTTAAAATATGTGGAAAATAGTAATAAATTGTTTGTTCAACATATTTACATATAAATTATATAATGATTCAATAATTTGAAAAGAGCGACCTCGAAAACATAGGAATCTGAATTTTGGTAAAGTTTCATCAGCGTTTAGTATGTTTTTTATTTGTTCAAAGTTACGAAAAAGACGGATTTTCAATAAGAGTTGAATTTCTAACCAAGAACGATTTTCTAATCGAAAAGAATTTCATCTGGAATGTTGAATTGGCATGCCGAAAATAAAATTTGTCTAAACAATTTTTTTAACCAATTTTTTTTCAGTGAAAAAGTAACATCCACAAAAATGGTTGAAATTGCAAGAAAGTAATAAAATTTTTATTAAGGTTTCACGTTTGTTTGAGTAAGACAATTTACATGTATTAAGGTGGCCGAAAAAAACGCGAAATGATTTGATTTATTGCTTTGCAAAAGTTCTGTGTGGCATTACGAATAATTCAACAAAATATATATTTAGTTTGTCATCATTGGACGTGATCATTCAAAATTTAAAAGTTTTTAATTTAAAAAAATTGTTATGCATAGAAAATTTATATTTTAAATTATATTTCCAAAAAGGGATAAAAATGCAGTTTTGTTCATTTGCGCCTGTATTTGCAAAAGAATGTTTTTTGTTTGTTATTTTTTGTGCTCTTTTTAAAAAACTAATTAAACACGCAAATACTTTGAAGTTTCAAACCATTTTTTTGGTATTTTTACGGATTTTCTCTACGGTTAATTTCATTCATTGATAATTAATGTGGATAATTAGTTAATTACATTATTAGACTTTTAATTTAATAAATTATAAATTATAACTTAATTGTCTTCGTTTCTCCATTCCAATTATTTCTTGAATGTATACATCTACGTGCTTCTTTAGTTTGTTAAAAACAGTGTCCAAAAATATAAAATACCAAAATCTTTTTTTTTGCAACTTTCGGTAAAAATGAACAAAGGTGATTCACTTCCATAAACTTGACCCAATAATAAGTAATTGTTCAATTTTTTGCTTAATTTGTTCATAATGGCACAGAGAAACTTTTCATTGCTATTACAATGAATCTAATCATTTTGAGTTGTTTCGGTCAACCCTAATGTATAATCGTTCAATAAGTTTACAAAACCTCGGAAAATTTTCGAAATATTATAAAAAAATTCCTCAACTCAATTCTTCCCTGAGCGGCAGCAACCCTGCTTTATAAATTTGATTTTACTAAATTGTTTATTTCCCATTCTAATTTTATAGAAGCGGCGCAGCATGATATGATAAAGAGCGAAGGCAGAAATCTCCAAGATGAAGTCACTCTTTCCTCGACTTTTTGTCACATTCCTCCTGTTGCTGCCTCACTGTTATGCCCTCGCCATACAAGCAGAAGATGACCTGGTGTTCGATGACGTTGGTGAGGAAGCGGCATCTGCAGTCAAAGTTGATCCTGGGATAATTCATCATAAGAATCAGGACCATCAGCGGGAACAACGACACAAGGATCACAGAGATAGGGAGCACAAGCTTTCTAAAGAAAACACAAGCTCGACGAGCGGTAGGGTCGAGAGACTCTGGGGTATGCCAGATGTTACTGCGACCCAGGGACACGTATTTAAAATGAAAATTCCAAAGCAAGCATTTGGAGGAAGTGTTCAACGTTACGAGGTAATTTCAACTATTTACTCTTTTTTTCCTTTTCTCTATTAATACTTTTTATATATCCTACTACTGGAGGGTGGTGAATTGACCAGGAAATGATTTTTTACTTCTAAATTTACTTCTGATCACAGTAAAATTTCAGTTTTCAATATTTTTATCATTTTTCCTATTTTAGAAAAGTCGCAGATTTTTCGGATTATCTCAGATTACTCTGATTAAATCATAATTTATTATGATTTACAGTTGAAGCTTCATCATTCTAGTCGGAAATTCATCAGAATTCACAATTAAAATATTCATCAGTTTGTTTGAAAATTAATTCCTTCAACTTGAAATTTGAATGTCCATTTTTGGTTAAAAATTAATCTTTTCTTGTTCAAAATCCAACAGTTTGGATGAAAAATTGTACTTTTTCATTGAAAATTAAACTATTTTGTTTCTTTGCATGTTAATCTTCTGGTTTAAAATTTTTTCTATTCGGTTGAAAATTCAAGTATTTCAATTAAATGTTTATCAATTCAGTTCAAAATTTATCATTAAGGTTGGAAATAAAATTACTTGGTTGAAAGTTAAACTCTCTTGGCGACAATTCGTTTGTTTTTTAATTCGTCATTTTAATGAAATACTAATTTCATTGGATTAAGTATGAGTTATTTGATTAAAAAATTGTTTTTTCTTTGGATAAAAAGGATTTTTTTTACTGTCAATTGAATTATTTTTTTGAAAATTTCTTTCTGTTATGGTATAAAATTAGTATTTTTTTTAAACTGAAAATTCAACTATTATGTCAGTTGAATACTCCATCATTTTAGATAAGAATTTATCACTTTGGTTGAGCATTCATTTTTTGACTCAAAATTTAATTATTCATTTTTTGTTTGAAAAATTACCATTTTTTTTATTGAAAATTCATATTCTTTACAGAAATGAATCTTTTTGGTTGAAAATTCATCTTTTTTTGTCAAAAAGTCAATTATTCTATTTAAACAATCATCATTGTAGATTAAAATTAATCACTTTGTTGGAAACGTAACTACATAATTTGTTGAATATTAGTTGCTTTGTGAAAGTAATAGAACTATTTTCTAGAAAATCCTTTTTTTTTGTTCATAAATGTAAATATTAAAATAAATATTTGGCTTTTGACGGCATCTATGAGTATGTTTCTTTTAGTTAAACGGGAAAATTTTTAAAATTGATTGGGACAAACTGGTGAATAATCGAAAATTTTTAATCGTCTGCCTCTACTGACAAAACAGTCGTTTTAAGAGATGAATCAGTCAGTGGAAATGACTGATTTGTCTGCTATAATAAAATAATACAATTATTAGTAAAAAAACTGCTAATTGAATTTTTGCATTTTAATAAATGTTTTTAATCAGCTATAAATAAGTTATTAATAAATTGAAAGTTATGGATAAGACTAATGAAAATGACTGATTTAATTAGTGAAAGTTTTCTTGAATTGAAAATTATTTTTTGATCTGAAAATTTAACTTTTCTATTTGCTGTTGAAAATTCCATTATTTAGTTGAGAATTTGTTTTGGTAGAAATTGTATCTTCTTGGTTTTAAAATCATCTTTTTGGTTCAAAATGTATATTTTTCAGTTGAAAATTCATCTGTTTTTTGGAAACCTAATGTATATAGTTGAAAATCCGTCTTATTTGGTAGAAAATACATTTTTTCGCTATAAAATCATCTTTTTGATTAAATTTAACGTTTTTTTTTTAATTTAAAATTCAAATCTTTTTGGTTGAAATATGAAATTTTTTCGATTTAAAGTTCAAATATTTTTAAGTTAAATATCAAATATTACAATTTTTGTTAAGAATTCGCCTGTTTTATACCAAATTTAACTTCTCGTAATTTCGGGTAGAAAATTAATCTTCTATCACTATGGTTTGAAACTGGAAATTTTGGAAGAGACATCTGTTATTATGAACTTGAAAATGGAATTTTCTAAAAGAATTATTATACCTTTGACTTTGAAGATGGGATTTTTTAAAAGAATGATAATTTTGGGTTTGCTCAGGGTTTTTTTTCGATAGAATTATTATGAAGTATAATTATGACTCAGAACAGTGATTTTTTAGAAACTTGATAATTTTGAGTTGGAACTGGACATGTTCCGAGGGAAAGTCTTGTGAAATCTTTGTTGATTTCTTTTTAATCTTTTTAATAATTGTGAAATCTTTTAAAATATTTTGGGACCCTTGAAAACTTTTGATTTATTTGTGCATTTTTATGACATCTATACAATTTTTAAAAATCTTTTCAATTCTGTTTTAATTTCTTTGAATTTTCTAGAAAAAATTGAAATCTTTTGAAATATTTAAAAATCCTGGTAATTTTCTTTAAATTCTTACAAAATATTTTAAATCTTTTGAATTCATCGTTCAGTATTTTGAAATATTTCTAAATTTTTTTGAAATCTTTGCGAAATCTTTCATATCTTCTGAAACCTTTTGAAATCGTTTGAAATGTTTGTGAAATCTTCTGAAACATTTTGAAATGCAAAAAAAAATATTCTGAAAGTTTCCAAAACATTTTCAGATTACTTTGAAATTTTTAAAATGTTTTTCATATTAAACATTTAACATTTAAATTTTGTTTATGCAAAGGTTCACGGTACTAATAATAAAGGGCTTCCGCATTGGCTATATTGGGACGAGCCAGCAAACACCGTATTGGGTGTACCCTCCAAGAAAGATATAGGACATCATAGACTGAGTATTAAGGCGTTTGGAAATCATGGCGACGTTGCCAGGGATTTTTTTACTATTCAAGTAGTGCAAGAAAATCGGGACAAATCAAAGCACACAGATAAAAAGGTATGTTTCTTTTTAGTGCATATTGCGAGTAAATTTTAATGTATCATCATTAAATTAATTACATTTAAATTAATATATTATATTACATATTATTATTTAATAATACGAGTAGTGTTTAAAAGGTGCCAGCCTAACCAGAGTTTCTAAAAGATTTGGAAAATCTGGAAAAGTCATGGAATAAAAAAAAATGAATGGAGTTTTCTTAGCCACATGTATTTCAAAGTCCTAACAATTATTTTAGTATTTTACCGCGAATATTATATTAGGCAATGATACCGAAGGGTTAATTAACTCTTGAAATCTGTTGTACATGTTTTCGTGAAATCTTTATCAATTTATATGAAATCTGTGTGAAATATTAGTGAAATTATATAAATCTTTGTAAAATTCCTTAAAACCCTTCTGAAATATATGCGAAATCCTTAAATTCTTTTGAATACTTTGTGAATTTCTTTGAGATATTTGTGAAATCTTTTGGAATCTTTGAAATCATCTTAAGTCTTTGTGAAGTCTTTTGAAATCATTGTGAAATTCTTTTAAATCTTTGTGAAATCTTTTGGAATCCTTGAAATCTTTTGAACTTTTTGTTAATTTCTATGAAACATTAGAAATTTCTTGAAAGCTTTAAAATTTCTTTGGAATGCTTTAAAAATCTTTAATAATCTTTAATATCTTATGAATACTTTCAAAATATTTTGGAATTTCTTTTAAATCTTAAATTCCTTTAAAATCTGTCAATTTTTCTGAAATCTTTAAAAATATTCATGAAGTCTTTTGAAATCTTTGTGGATTTCTTTGAGTTCGTCTGAAATCTTTTAAATCTTATGAAATTTTGTGAAATCTTTTAGAAATTATATATTTCTTTTAAATCTTTATGAAATCTTTCAAAATCTGTTTAAAATTATTTAAAAGCTTTAAAATATTTCTAAAATGTTGGTGAAATCTTTCGAAATCATTTAGAATTTTTCTGAAATTTTAAAAATTTTGGGGAAATATTTCGAAATCTTTGTGAATTTCATTGAAATTTTTTTGAAAAGTTTGTAAATTTCTTTGAAGTATTTGTGAAATCTTCTGAAATATTAAATACATTCTGAAATTTTTTTAAATATCTATGCAGTCTTTTGAAATCTTTGTGAATTTCTTTGAATTCTCTGAAATCTTTGTTATATCTTTTTAAATCTTTTGATATTCTTGACATTTTTTGTGAATTTCTTTGAAATATTTCTAAAATCTTTGATATTTTCTGAAATATTTAAAAATATTTTTAATGTCTTTTTAATCCTTCAAACATTTTGGAAATCTTTGTGTATTTCTTTAAAATATTTACGAAAGATTCGAGATTTGTATGAAATGTTTAAAAAAAATCGAAGTCCTTAAAAGCTTTGCGAGAAATCTTTTGAAATTTTTTGTATTCTCTTGAAATCGTTGTGAAATCTTCTAAAATATATTGAAATCTTTGAAATTTGTTGTTTACTTGAAAATCGAGTGGTCGATTCCTCGATTGATAATAAATGCTTTTTTACACTAATCAAAATAACATGAACATAATTTTACGAATTAAACAAATTTTTATAATAATATTATGAGAACTGTTTAGAATTCAATAATATTATTATTTTTTTTTTCATTTTTATGTGTAAACAAGTCGGTGACTAATTTAATGTGCTGAAATGGAATTAAATTGACTGAATTTTTTTCAAAGTAGACAGTCCTACATTCATAGGGATATAAAAACACAATATGTGTCAAATATTAATGGTTAAAAGAAGGCCACATAAACTTGAAGTGGTTTTAAAGTAGTTTTTATGTCCAATATGGGACTTTTAGGTGTCAATAATTTTTTTACAGTTGAAAATTTTTGGATGTTTTCTTTTTCCTTCTTTTTTTTATTATATTTTTTATATGAATGGGACATGTTGGACGTTAAAGAAGAAACTAAATGTTTATATATTTAGAATTTAATTTGCTAAATGGTATATTTTTAATCAAGATTAATCAATTTTGTGATAAAATTTAGTTTTTAAGGTCAAGTTTAACCCTTAAGTTTTTAAAATAAAATCTGTAACTCATGGGAAATATTTTTCACTCAATTAAGAATCATTTCCAGTGCCATAAATCAATGAAATCGCTCAAATAAAAAATATAGTAAGGATATAACTTGTTGTTTTAAACAATGCATATAAATAATTTAAAGTCCATAATCGTTATCGCAATCATTTTTGAATAAAAAAATGACAATGTACTGAATAAAAAAATTCATCTATTTTAGTAGTTATTTGAATATATTTACTAGCTTTCAGATTTAGGCGATTTTATTTATTTAACAAATATTTTTCATATTTAGTACGGTTCAATAAAATGTTAGGGTTAAATTTGAACACCCGTTCCAAATATAATTTTTCATACCAAAATTTTGGAAAAATTTCACAAATTTCATAAGCAAAATTTAGGAGCCTATAAATATTTGTTAAAAAATATCAAAAAATACACTTGAAGACACTTAAAGCACTAAAAAGTGACTTTTTCTTCCTTCTTTTTCCCTGTTTTAAGAAAAATTGACGTTTCGAAGTATCACATGTCTCAGGGAATTGTAAAAACTGATGTTTTACAATTGCGGAATTCCCTTTATGTATGTGCTAAAGTCATAAAATTATTGCGACTCTGCTAGCGAAGCATTTTATAGTTGGAAACTCGCAAAAAAATGAGAGCAGCGAGTCGCTCTGCAGCTTTCCAGAGATGTTGTCGTATTTAAATCCCATAAAGAAATTAGGCTTGTAAACGGTCTGATTGATGCCAATTGATGTTGGCACGTACACGCAAGAAGCAGGGAGACATTCTCGTCGCAATACAATTGTGAGTGGATCCTTGCGAGCACATTTGCGCAATATCATCTAATTCTAAAGGAATGCACACACAAGAGAGAAAAATTAGTTCATTATATACGTAATGGTGTAATGTCAGGGAGAAGGAGGCATATAAGATCAAATGATACTGTAATTATTTCAGACTTTAAACTTTGGATAGTAACTTATTGCAAGTAACTAAGTTACTGAAAAGTTATGTTATATGTAACTTTTACGGTAACTTTGTTACTATTTTAAAAGTTACTTGGAACCTTAATCTTAGTTACTTTAAAGTTACTTAGTGTTTTTATGGGTCAGTCATGGGCAGAAAATAAATCTCTTTGATTGGGGATTCAGATATTTTGTTGAAAATTTGTATTTTTTGGTTGAAATAATATCAATTTAACGAATCTATTTAAAATCAGACAGGGTCCTACGCTTGAAATCGCATAATTTTTCACAGTTTGCGAGAAAAATTCTAAAATTCCTTTTTTAGGAAAAAAAAACTTCTCCCGGTATCAAAAATGGTTTAGCCCGCATGATGCTGGTAATATGCTTTTCTGGTAGTAGTAGAAACTTTAAAAAATATTTAATAAAATAAAGAAGGTGCGGTTTTTCTCTCTTGGTTTAAAATTTGGTAGAAAAATATCATCTTTTTTTTAATAAAAATTAATTCATGTAGGCAGAAAATTAATCTAATTTGGTTCAGGATTTAGCTATTTGGTTAAAAATTCGTTTTTTTTTTGTTGAATTCAACTGTATTTAATTTCAAATACAATTTTTAAAAATGTATGTATTTTGTTAAACTTTCAACTATTTTAGTAGAAAGCTCAACTAGTTGGTTGAAAAATGACAAACATATTTGTTAAAATTTAATATTTTCGGTTTAAAAATTTAACTCATTTGCTGAAAGGTGTGGGTTTTGGATTCAAAGTCATCTTTTTCAGTAAAAAAATCTGTAGGAGATTTATCTATTTGTTTGGAAATTCGTCCTTATATCTGAAAATTTAACTAGTTCATTCAAAGTTAAACTACTCTGTCAAGAAATTAGTTGTTTGGTTGAAGATTCATCATTTTATTTAAAAATTCATATCTTTGGTTAAAAATTTAACTATTTCGTTGAAAATTCTTGTTTATTTTTCACGTAAATTTAAATATTTTGGCAGGAAACACCACAATTTCGTTGAAAATTACCTTTTTTTTTTAATTTTACTCTTTTGTTGATAATTCGGCTTTTGTATTTGAAAATTGTAGAAAAATTGGTTAAAAATTAACTTTTTTGTTGAAAATTAATATTTTTTGTACGAAAATTCATGTATTTTGTTACAAATTTTACTATTTTGGCAGGAATTCCAAGTATTTGGTGTAAAAGTAACATTTTTGTTGTAAATTCATCCTTTTGGCTTGAAAATTCTACTTTTTGTTCAAAAGTGTTGGAAATTCTACTGTTCGAGTTAAAATTCAATTATTCTATTAAAAATGATCTTTTTTGTTGAAAATGTTATATTTGTACTTGAAATGTTAGGTATTTAAAGTCATGCAAATTGCAATTTCAACTATTTTATCAGTCTATGGTTATGATTTGCATAGTACCGTGAGACGGAGGAATATGATTGCTGGCATTAAATACGTGAGTCGTAATTGTATCTTGAAATTCGATATAAAAAATTATTTTTAATGACTTATGAAAATAAAGTCAACGAAACAAGTAATTCCGATGATCCTGCTGAACACTGCGGAAAAACAAAACCCGTCCAGAATTTGATGCCGCACGATATACTGTGTGACATATCCATTTTGTACTCAATTTAAATTTTTATTCTAAATATATATTTTTGCTCACTTGCCAAAATATATTGTATATTTATTATTTACTTTAACTAATGCCTATTTTTTTTTTGAATTAATTTTTTATGAATTATCATCTTAAGTTATTTTGATTTATACATTATAAAATTAACAAAGTGAAAAAGTAACTATTTATAGGTAACTTGAATTTATTTTAACTAGTAACTGTAATTAGCTAGTTACCTATTTCATTAAGTAACATAATTGTAACCAGTTACTACAAAAAAGTAACTTAACCAGCACTGATTCTCTTCTATTCATTTGTTTTTAAATTCCTCTTTTCCCCCTGTATTCAAGAAAACTTACACTTTTTCTACTTCTTGTACTTGAATGTGAACTAAGTTAATAGAAACCATTAGGAAAATCAAACAGTTTTTGGTTGAAAGTTATTTTTTTTGTTGACCAAAAAATCTTTTGTTGAATGAATTCAACTGTTTTTATTTGAAAATAAAAATATTTTTGGGTTGAAACATCAACTATTACATTTTTTTGTGAAGAATCTATATTTTTTGCTTAAAAATTCTATTACTTGCTTAAAAGGTGAATTACTTTGTTAAAATTTCATTTTTTTTTGTTGACTCTTTTTAAGTCAAAATTTGTATTTTTTGGTTGAAGTCCACTTTTTTTATTTTAAATTAAATTTGTTTGTTTAAAATATCTACTTTTACATTTTTTATTTGAAATTCATATTTTGTGGTTAAAAATGTAACTGTTTTGTAGAAATATCTTCTTTTTGGCTTTAAAATTTAACAATTTGGTTTCAATATTTGCTCTTTCTTGACTTGGAAATCTTTTTTGGATGAATTCAACTATTTTACATTAAAAATCAAAATCCTTATTGTTTGAAATATTAGCTTTTACATTTTTTGTTAAGACTTCATATTTTGAGTTGCAAATTTAAGTATTTGATTAAAAATTGAACTATTTTGTTAAAAAAAAAAGTTCCAATTTTTACCAAAAAAGATAGTTTACTAGTTTAATAGTTTAAAGTTTACAAAATAGTTTAATCTCGACCAATTTAATTCTCGATAGAGCATTTGTTGAAAATTAATTTGTTTTACTGAAAATTCAACTGCTTGTGCGAAAAGTCATGTATTTTGTTGAAAATTCGTCTTTTTAGCAGAAGATTCATCTCTTTGTTTTTGAATTTATTTTTGTAGGTTGAAAATTCATATATTTTGTTAAGAAATGTACTATTTCGTTGAAAATTCGCCTTTTTGTATTTGGATGAAAATTCGTTTTTGGTAGAAAATAAAGCTTGGTTTGTATTTGGAAACTAAACTATTTGTTTGAAAATTCATGTTTTTTTTTAAAAATTCGTCTTTTGGTAGAATAATTATATTAATGGCAAATTTCTGTGTAAAAGTTGAAAATTGCACTATTTGGTTAAAAAAAACTTTTTTTTAAGATTCGAGTTTTTTTAATAGAAAACTAATCTTTTTTGGTAGAAACCTCAAATTTTGTGAGAGAAAACTGATCTTTCTGCGTTAAAAATAAATTTTTCTGATAAAAATTTTACTTTCTTGGTTAAAATCCATCTGTATTTTAAAAGATTCCTCATATTGACTTTAAAATTCAACTATTAGATGGAAATGCAACTGTTTTTCGTTCAAGTTTCATCTTTTTTTAATTTGATCATTTAGTCGAAGATTAATTATTTTATTTAAAAAATCATATTTTTTGTGGAGGATTCAATTACTTTATTGAAAATTCGTATTTTTTGTCGAATTTAACTGCTTTTTATTTCAACTATTTAGTAAGTTAAACTACTTTCTTCAAAAAAATTTTTTTTTATTTATATCTGGTTGAAAATTCCTTATTTTTTTATAAATGAATTTATTTATTTATTTATATTATTAATTAAAAGTGTCATAACTATTAATTAAATTAAGGTAATTATTTTACCTAAATTATTGTTGTAAATTAAGAATTATATAATGTAGGTTCATTGTGATCTCCTCTTAGTAGAAAATTCAATTACTTGGTTGAACATTAATGTATTTAATTACTTTGTTTAAAAATTCATTTATTTGGTTTATAGGTAATCTTTTTTGTCCGAAAACTCTTCTTTTTTCGTAGAAAACTCATCAACTTTTCTGTTAAAAAATATACAATTTTTGGCTGAAGTTCAATCTTTTTTGTTGGGACATTTTACCATTTGGATTGAAAATTCATCTTTGCAGTTTACAAATTGGACTCTTTTGCTTAAAAGTTCAATTATTTGGTTGTAAATGCAACTGTTCGGTTGAAACTTAAACTTTTTCAACTCATCTGCCTTGGTTGACAATAAACTTTTTTGTTGTTGGAAATTGATCTTTTCGGGTTTAAAAGTCAACTGTTTTCTAAAACATTCGACTTCTTAGCTTGAAAACTCAACTCTGTTATTGAAAAGCCATCTCTTTTGTAGATAATTAACCTTTTTGGTTGAAAATTCAATACATTTCGAATTTCAAACGAATTTCAAACGAATTTATACCCCTATTTTTATGAAAAACCACCCTATTTCCCCTCTTTTGAGAGCATTCTAGGATTCTTTACAAAAATGTTAAATTTTACATGAAAATGAACAATTATGTTACCTTAATGGCAATTTCTTTAATTGCAGAGTCACTGTGAAGATGATCAAGATCAAACACTATTAACAATTCTGTTAGACGCCAAATTTGAAAATTTGAAGCCCGAAGTGAAAGTTGAAGCGATCGAGAACTTTGCCGGGTTTTTGGGATTGCACACGGTAGAGTTTGCTCCTTTTAGCCGATATTCAAATACTGATAAAAATGTCCATATTCTGTAATATATGGTTTTTTCTAGAGTGCATTCTCAATTCATCCTCAAAGTAACAAGGAAAACTCGCCAACGGATTCATCGACAGTTCTAATTGGACCTGGTAATGTGAAGCATCGCAAAGAAAAACAATCTACTGTTCTACAGTGGCAAGTGAGTCGTCAGAATTTGTTTGTACAGTGATTCGGGAATCACAGCGGTTCAATGGTCAGGGTTTTTCTACCTGGAAAACCTGGAATTGTCAGAGAATTCTCATATACTCGGAAAAAGCTGGAATTGCCTGGGATTTTTTTTTCTTAAGTCGGGGAATTTTTTCGAGAGCGTGCTTAATATTTTTAAATTTGAACAAATGACCGATAATTACGGATTTATTTACTTATTTACGGTTTATGAATCTTAGATTTTTCAGATTATCTGCGTTTACTCTAATTAAATTATAATTTATTATTGTCCAAAAGCACTTATTTTGATTGATAGTAGAAGTTAGTTAATTTCAATCGGCAATTAAGAATATATTTTAAGGTACTCAATATTAACAAACTTCTTTGTTCACGTGCAACTATCATTTAATGCACTTGACTTAATCTAGAGAATTTAACAATTTTTCAGAGAAAGCCCGTGAAATGATAGCCTGCTCTTTATTAAATTAAAAAGAGAGCTTATTATACGATTTCAAGAATGTAACGATCCTTTAGTCTCATTTTGTACATTTTTATCGATACTTTATGAGAAAGAATTTTTTCCATTATAAAAAAAAAGCATTTGATACTTTGATGATACAGAAACAATCATTTTCTCAACTTTTTCAAAAAATGAATTTATCATGTTTTATTCGTTTACTATTTTATTTATCCTGACTTAGAATAGAGATTTATAGAAAAAAAAATTTTTTAATTTTATTTTAGGACAGATAGTTTCCCTAAAGAAATATAATTTTTCTTGGAACAGGTAATTTTTGACATGGAACGGGAATTTTTAAATAGAATTATAATTCGAATTTAGAAGAGTAGTATTTCAAAGAAGAAATATTGCTGAATTATGAAAGAAAACTACTTGGTTAAAAGTTAACATTTTTTGGGGAACATGTTGAAAATTGAAACTTTGTTGAAAATCAATTGTTTTAAACTAAAAATTTAACTATTCCAGAAGACAGTTTAAATATTTTTCTGAAAATCGATTTTTCTTGTTTGTTAAAGAATTAGATTTTTAAAAGCAAATTTAAATATTCTTTTTTTGGTTGAAAATTGATATTTTTATATTGATATCAAACTATTTGCTTAAAAGTTTATGTACTTTTTAAAAAATTCGCTTTTTGTAAATAATTAATAATAATGTTTATTTCTCCTATTGGTATAAAATTCAACTATTCCTAAGGAAGATTTTTCAGTTTAGTTAAAAATTTATTATTTTGTTTGAAAATTAATTCCTTCAAATGAAAATGTCAATGTCCATGTTTGGTTGAAAATTGATCTTTTCTCATTAAAAATTCGACCATTTGGACAAAAAGTTCTTTTTTAATTGAAAATACAATTGTTTCATTAATAATCCACATATTTTTCTGAAAAAAAGATTTCTTTGGTAGAAAATGATATTTTTCTTAGCAAATTAATCTTCTTGTTGAAAAATTCTTCTTTCAGTCCAAAAATTCAAGTATTTCAGTTAAATGTTTATAATTTCATTTGAAAATTCATCCTTGAACTATTATTCAAGTTAAATATTCAATAATTATAATTAAAAATTCATCTTTTTGATTCAGCATTCGTTGAAAAATTTCTTTATTGGTAAAAATTAATCTTCTTGGTTGAAAATTGATCTTTTTGGTACAAAATTCAATTACTCTCGTTAAATATTCATCATTTTACATGAAAATTGATCTTTCTGGTTTGAAATTCAACTATTCCATTTTCACAGCGTGACAATTTTAGTTCAAAATGCATCACTCTGTTTGAAAATGTAACTACATCATTTGTTGAAAGTTAGTTTTTTGTGGAAATTAATTTTTTAACTTAAAATTTAACTAATTCCAAATGGATATTCTATAGTTTTAGTTAAAAATGCATCTGTTTGCTTGAACATTAATTTTTTTAATTTAAAAGTTAATTATTTAGGTTTTGGTTGACAATTTATGATTTTCAATAAAAATTAAGTTTGTTGTTGTTGAAAATTCAACTATATCAGTTGAAGATTAATAATTTAACTTGAAAACTCATTAATTTCAATGAAAGTTGAACTGTTCCATTTTTTGTTAAAAATGGATATTTTCGTGGAAAATTAAAGTATTTGTTTAAAAATTAATTTATTTTGCAATTTTTTGCTACATTTTATTAAAGGATGTTTCGAATGAACGTCATAAATTAAAATATTATACATGTTTTCGTTTTGCGGCAAATATTAATACGTTACTTTTGTTTGACCGGGAAAATTGAAAAACTTGACCGGGAAATGACCGGGAGATTGAAATCGTCCACCAAATCTGCACCCTGATAATTTTCCATTCATTTTAATTCCTACTTTCCATTATGTTAATTTCAAGGTGGGTTGTGACGGGCGTTTGTGGAAACATCAAGCAGAATTATTCAAACAATTACCGGAACAAGCAAAAGATGGTACTCTGGCTGAAGTACTACAGCTGCCAGTTCTTCTCTGGCGAGTGAAGACTGACGCTCCAGCAACTGATAGAAATCGTAGAGATACTGGCTCTGGTGATTTCGCAAACAGTGAAGATTATGATGGTTACGACGACGAAGACAACGAAGATTACGATGACGACTATGACGAAGATGATAATAAAGACATGGTTACAGAAGCTAGTGTCCCTGCAGAACTACCTCATGTTTCTAGTTCTACAGGAGCTAGAGTCAATGCGGATAATGAAGCTGAGCATCCACATAGACACCATCATGGAGAGGAGACTATAGACTTAAAGGTAAATCATGCCTTCCTTTTCTCTCTCTTTCTCTATCTCTGTCTCTCTCTCACTCTGCACGAATTTCGGTATTAACTGGTTGTTTTAGCAGTGATGGGAAGTAACAATTTATTTTTTATTAGTTACTTTTTCTTGCAACGATACTGGTAATGAAGTTACTTTTGTAAATAGGTTGTGAAATGGTAACTAAAATTTTGTCGGTAACATTTACTTTTTTCGTTACTTTTTGTAATATGTAGTTGACAAGTATTTTTTTGATGACAATCAGGTTGGCCGCAAGCCAGGAAAAATCTGGAAATCAGGGAAAGGTCAGGAAATTCCTGTAAGAAGCACTTTAAGTAACTGGAAAGAGTAATCATAACAGCTAACACATAGTTACTTTTATTAACTTTTTTTTTCTTAAATTACTTTTTAACTACTTTTTTATGATAGTTACTATAGTCATTTTTTAAAATTACTTTAGTCACTTTTCTTTCAATAAATTAACCCATAGACCTGTACTTATGTATTTATGAATTTCCCCCAAATTGTTTTGAAGTATTCTAGAGTATTTTAATTTCAAATTCATGAAATTTTCAAGAGCTTTAAAAAGTTTCAAGGGATTTTAAAATATTTCAAAGGATTTGCAATATTTTAGAGTATTTTAAGGAACTCTTTACATATTTCAATGCATTGAACGTATTCGAGAGGATTTTAAAGATTTTAGGGGATTTTGAATGCCTTGAATGAATTTTCAGGAATATTACAAAATTTCGAGAATTTTCAAAATATTTTAGGGTATTAAAGATAAAGATAAAGATTCCAAGGAACTTTCAGTATACTTCAAGGGGATTTTCAATACTTACAAAGAATTTTCAAGAGTTTTAAAAAGTTTCAAGGGATTTCGAAAGATTCCAAAGGATTTCAAATATTTTAGCGTATTTTAAAAGATTCAAATAAACTTTAAACATGTTTCAAGGGATTTAAACATATTTCAAAGGGTTTTAAATATTTTAGGCTATTTTAAAAGATACAAAGGAACTTTAATATGTTTAAAGGGGATTTTCCATAATTTAAAAAAATTTTCAAGAGTTTTTAATAGTTTCCAGGGATTTCCAATAATAGATTGCAATGATTTAAATGATTTTAAAAGAATTTTGAAAGATTGTACTGTGTCTTAAATATGTTAGGAGAGTATTTTTAATAGATTTCAATGATTAAAAGTGATTCCAAAGGATTTTAAAGAGTTAAGGATATTTAAAAAAATTCCTAGTAATTTTCAAGAGCTTTAAAATATTCCAAGAGATTTACAATAGTTTTAAAGTGTTTGAAATATTGTAGAATATTTTTAAATATTCGAAGAAATTTTCCATTCATTTTCTTAATTTGAAGTTGCTTCAAAGATTGAAAAAGATTTTGGCTATTTTGAAAAATTACATGGAGTTTTCAAGAGCTTTAAAAAGTTTTAAGGGATTTCAAATATGTGCGGCATTATAAAAGATACTAATAAGTTTGTAATATATTTTAATATATTGAAGGTATTTCAAAGGATTTGCAAGATTTTTAAAAATCGCAAGGAATTTTCAAGAGTTTACGAAATTTTGTAATTAGGAAATTTAAAAAAAAAATCATGGCATTTCCAAGAGACGGGGTATATGTATCAAGTTTCAAGGGATTTAAAAATATTTCAAAGGATTTGCAATATTTTAGAGTATTTTAAGCAACTCTTTGTATATTTCAATGTATTGAACGTATTCGACAGGATTTTAAAGATTTTAGGGGATTTTTTTATTCAAGGAATTATATAATATGTCTAAGTATTTAAATCTTTTAAAGGATTAATGAATTTAAAAGAATGTATTCACTAAAATGTATGAATTTTGCATGAATTGTGAAGATTTTCAAATATTTCAAGGTAATTTCAATGATTTTAGGATACTTTAACAGAACCCGTACAATTTTCAATAGGCGAAAGGGAGTTTAGAAGATTTTAGAGTATTTCTAAAAATTCTAAGGAATTTTTCAGAAGCTTTAAAAAGTTTCAAGGTATTGGTAAAAATTTCATAGGCTTGAAATATAGGGTATTTAAACAAATTTGGAGGAATTTTTACGAGCTTTCAAAAAATTGTAAAGCATTTAAGATATTTTAGGTTACTTAAAAAGATTCCAAGGCGTTTTCAAGAGATTAAAAAAATTTCAATGGATTTGCAAGGAATTCAAATTTTTTGAAAAAATTTGATTAAATTCACACGAAATAAAGATAAATTTGATATAGTTCAAGTGAATAGAAGAATATTTGTAAGAATCTGATAAAATCCATAAGAATTCAAGGCGAAAATAAAAAATTGATGCTCTGAAAAAATCCATTGGATTCAGTGGATTTAAAGGGAACTAAAAAAATGTAGGGCGACTTCAAAGTAATTGAAATTAATCGAGAAAGAATTCATATTAATTGAAAAAGAATTAAAAAATACTCCATTGAGCTCAGTAAAATTGAAGCAAATTTAGAAGAATGCAAGGGAATTCAGTGAAATTCATACTAAATGAAGCAAAATTATAAATAATTCAAGTGAATAGAACAAAAGTTTCAAATTTTTTCAATTAATTGAGTTCAGATAAATGGGAGTGAATACGAATTTGATCAAATGTCTCAGAATTCAAGGTGAATTAAAAAAGTTGAAAATCCGAAAAAGATCCATTAAATTCAGTGGATTTCAATGCGATTTCAAAGAATTCAGGGTAAATTCTAAAGGATTCAAATTATTTTAAGAAATTGAATAAATTAAAAATATTTAAAAATACTAAGAAGAATTGAAAAAATTTCTATAAAAATCATACGAAATCAAGGTAAATTGTAAATAATTCAAATGAATAGAAGACAATTTTTTAATCCAAAAAGTTCGTTAAATTCAGATTATTATGAGCGAATAGATTTAGTGAATAGGAATCTGATAAAATTCATAAGAATTCAATGTGAAAAATCATTGAGCATCCGAAAAGAATCCATTGAATTCAGTTGATTTCAAGGGAGTTTCAAAGACTCCTGGATGAGTCAAAAGGATTCAAACTAATTCAAATTAATTGAACAAAATATTTCAAAGTACTAAGAAGAATTCAAGGGATTTTGATAAAATTTATATGAAGTTAAGGTTAATTAGAAATAATTCAAGTGAAATGAACATTTTTTAAATAAAAAAAATCTGTTGAATTTAGATGAATGAGAGCGAATAGAATTAGCAGAAGAAAGAATAGAAAGAATCTGATAAAATCCATAGGAATTCAATGCGTATTTAAAAAGTTCAAAGTCGGAAAAGGATCTATTGACTTCAGTGGGTTAAAATTGAATTTTACAGAATCCAGGGTTAGTTCAAAAGTATTTAAATTACATCATTAAAAAAAAAAATTTTAATCTAAAATGTATTAAATACTAAGAAGAATTCAAGGGAATTCATGGAAAATTCCAATTAATTCAAATAAAAGGAGGTTGAATAGAATCAGTGAATGAGCATCTGATATAATCCATAAAAGTTCCAGCTGAAGTAAAATGTCTGTAGGGTTTATTAAAAAATATTGAAAATCCAAAAAAGATCACTGAATTCAGTGTATTTGATGGGAATTCCAAAAAATTCAAAGTAAATTCAAAAGGATTCAAATTAATTGAAAAAAGGCAAAGAATCCAAAATATTTCAAAATACTAAAAAGTATATAGGCGATTTCGATGAAATTCATATTCTATTAAGGTAAAATATAAATAATATAAATGAATTGAGCAATACTTTTTAGGTATAACAAATTCTGTTGAATTCAGGATGAATTGAAAAGAATGTAAATTAATTCAAAGTAAATGATCCAAATTTTAAAAATCTTAAATATTTGAAAAGAAGAATTTAAGGGAATTCATATGAAATCAAGATAAGTTAGAAGTAAATCAAGTAAATAGAACAAAATATTTAAAATTCCAAAAATGTACAATTAATTCAGCTAAATAGGAGTGAATAGAATATGTAGGGAAGAATCTGATTAAATCCATAGGAATTCAAGGTGAGTTAAAAAGTCTTTAGACTGAATTTAAACAATTGAAAATCCAAAAAAGATACATTGAATTCAGTGGATTTAAAGAAAATTTCAAAGAATTCGAAGGAGTTACAAAAGACATCGATAAAATTGAGAAATCCTTGGGTTCTCTGTTTTAATTTATTGAAAGAAGTAACTGTAGTGACTTAGTCTTTAAAAAGTAACTTAAGTGACCTTTTAGCAGCCCTGAATAAATGGAAATACGCGATAATTATTTTTCTATCATAAGTGACTAAGGAAGTAAAAAGAAAAGAGAACGCTACGTTTTTAAACAGGAATAATTACAATAACTAGTTTCTTTCAAAAAGTAACTTACCCATCACTGTCATTTGCTCGTGTCTAGGGAACTGTATATTATAACTATATAGTTTACAAATAAATTACCTTGGTTTCCTAGCAAATTGAAGAGATTGATGAGCACGACATAGTTCCAATTCTCGATCACGGAGCAGCATACGGTTTTAACACATCATCTACATCTAGTATCACCACCACTACTACTCCTCCTCCTATTACAACAGTGAGTGTCTATTGCTTTAACGATGATATTATCGTTCGAGTGATACGTACTTGGCTTCCTGGTGAATCCTTAAATTATTAATTGTCAAAACTAATCTTATGGCTTTTACTTTTACTATCACTTCTTTTTCTTTATCTTCTCGTCTTTAACCAAGTGCGCGTCAATGCTTAAAGGATTTCCTATGCTTGCAAAACATTTTTCTAACCATTGCTTTACAAATATTGTCCTTTATCCTACTATCACTCGATATAGATAGTACTTGTACAGCTATTTCTGTTTGTTTTTTATGGTAAATATTAAAATAATATCGATTACTGGCATATTATTGTTTGTTGGAGAAGTGAAAAAAAATTTACCTCAGTCCGGATTTGATCCGGGAATGCCACTATACATGAGTGTTGTGTTTACGCCACAACAAGAAACAATCTGTCGCAGCATGGCTATAGTGGCGTTCCCGGTTGAAATATGGGCTGAGGTGGATTTTTTCTTCGTTTCTCCAACAAATAATAGACCAGTAATCGACTCTATTTAATAATGAACTTAAACAATTAATTAATTACCATATTCGACAAAGGAGCTTGTTTTAAAAAATATTTTTTTATATTTGTACAAGCGATCTGCATCGAGTGGTATATAATAATAAAAGTTGAAATTGTGTTGTACAGTATTTCAATTACAGGGTTGCTACATTTCAGGTAATTGAAGAAAGTTAGGAAAATTCAGGGAATTTGAAACTGGTCAGGGAATTTCAGGGAAACCTGAAAGAATCAAAAATTTTCCAAAAACTGAAGTTGAGGTTTAGGGGTCATCTACAAATTATGTAAGGCGTTTTTTAAAGCCGCCCTCCTAACTAAATAAACGTGAAACCCTAATGAAATTAGATTTAGAAAAGAAAATGTCTTAATAACAAGGGAGTTTTACAAACGTGTAATCTGATACTTTTTTAAGTAATTTTTTTATTGATATTTTTTTTTCGTTTTGTTTGAAAATTCAACAGTTCTGCAAAAATTTGTCTCTTTGGCATGTAAATTCAACATTTTGGATTACATTTTTTTCTTCATTTACTGAAAAACCTTTCTGCTTTGAAATTTTATCTGTTTGGGTAAAAATGCAACTGTTTGGTTGAATTGTTTGGTTTAAAAACCAAAATATTTTTTACTTGAAATATCAATTAATACATTTTTCGTTGACAATTCATCTTTTTTTGGTTGAAAATTCAACTATAGAGGTGAAAGTGGAACTATTTTGTTTAAAATTGGTTTTCTTTCCTTGGTAAATTATTTTTTAGTTTAGAAACTTTTTTTTCTGTTGAAAATGTCACCATTTTGTTGAAAATTAATTTAAAAAAAAATTAAAATTCAACTTCTCCGTATTTTGTTTAAATTTTATCTTCTCTAGTTCATAATTTAACTGTATGGTCGAAACTTAAAGTATTTTGATAAGAATTCCTCTTTCGTGATAATTATTAATATTATTTAAAAAAAAAAATTTTTCTGGGTAAAAGTGCAACTTTTTGATTGAAAAGTTTAGTTTAAAATCAAGATATTCTTTAGTTGACATAACAGTTATTACATTTTCCGTCGACAATTCATATTTTCGGTTAAGAATTCAACTATTAGATCGAAAATTCATGTGTTTTTTTGATATCTTTTGGGGTAAAATATTATTTTTGGTAAAAATTTCGTCTTGTTGATTAAATATTCTTTTTTCTTAATTTTACTATTTTTTTAAAACTTATCTTTGTGATGGATCATTCACGTTTTTGGTAAAAAAATGATCTTTTTGCTTGAGAATTCATTTATTTGGTTGAAAATTTGTTTGTATAGTTCAAAATTATTATTTTATTTAATTAAAATTCAAAATATTCCATTTTTACTTAAAAGTTTATTTTCTATTGTTCAAACTTCAACTGAAATCTTTCTTGAATGAATATTCAACTATTTTTTTAATTCGCCTTTTTTGTTTAAAAATATCATCCGTTTTACTGTAATGTCATTCTATTTGGCTAAAAATGCAATTATTTCATTGATAAGTTTGGTTTAAAATAAAAATATTGTTTGTTAGAAATATCTCCTATTAGATCAGTCGATAAAAATTCATCTTTTTAAATTGAAAATTAAACTACTTCAGTAAAAATTGAACTACTCAGCTAAAAATTTATTTATTTTTGTTAAAAATCTATCTCTTTGGTTGAGAATTGAATTATTTTGTTGAAAATTCGTTTTTTTTTAAGGTCGTCTTTTTTGATAGAAAACTAATCTTCTTGGTTGGAAATTCCCTGTTCTTTAGTTAAAAATGCCACTTTTTGCTTGAAAATCTATATTTTTCAACAGTTTAATATAACTTTTTTTCTTCATCTACTGAAATATCTTGTTTTCTTGAAAATACGTCTTTTTTTGTTGAAAATTCTTCATTTCAGTTAAAAATTCATCTCTTTCGTTAAAAATTGGAATATTTCTGTGAAAATTTTTTTTCTCTGTTTTGGAAATTCAATGTTTTTAATGAAAATGTAACTTTTTAATTTTTATTTTAAAATATGTTTTTTTTTAGTTGAGAATTTAACTATTTGTTTAAAAATACATTTTTTTTGTTGAAAATTCGTCTTCTTGGTAGGAGATTAATTTTCTTGGTTGCAAATTTATTTATTTATTTTTTTAAATTCAACTGTTTTACATAAAATTCGCCTTTTGGCTTGAAAGTTTAACAGTTTAAAATAACTTTTTTTTCAATGTACCGAAAAATCTTGATTTGTTGAAAATTTGTATTTTTTGTTTTAAAATTCTTCATTTTAGTCGAAATTTTTATTTCTTTTGTTAAAAATTGTACTATTTTTGTGGAAATTCTAATTATAACCCTGACGTGAAAACTCGTTTTTCTGTTGTTGAAATTTTTTTACTGAAAATTTAAATTTTCCATTTTTGGTTGAAAATGTATCTTTTTTAGTTGAGAATTAAACTATTTGTTTGAAAATTCATGTATTTTGTAGGAAAATTCGTCTTTTTGGTAGGATATTAATCTTCTTGGTAGAAAATTCATCTTTTTGGTTGAAAAATCAACTATTTGGTTGAAAATTCATCTGCCTTTCGTGCGTAACATCGTAACGTAAATCGATCTACGTGATTTGTGGATGACGCTTAACAAAATCCTCTATGCCATGTCACTAAAAATCTTTAAAATAAATTGAGAAACACTTTGTTTGAATAACAGTCGTTGATCTGCCGGGACCTTAGGTGTAAGGTTGTTTTTATATCCACAAGAAAAATTGATAACGGTCAGGGAAACTGAAAAATTGATCAGGAAAAAATGAGGAAAGTTCGAAATTGGTATTTGGTAGCAATCCTGAATTAGATCTCCTCACTTCTCATGAGAGAATTTACGCTATGTAAATTCAATCTAGACTGTGTTGGTCGCGTTCGCTCCATTGAAACTGTATAACTAACCGAAGTTTCTTGCTATACATCGCATCTACTAACAATTTCACAGGAAATGACCACACAATCGTCATCGACTGTCGTTCCAATGACAACGTCGGTAACAACTCCAAGTTCAACAATTTCACAAACCACAACAGTAACTGTTACCCAGAGTACAGTGACGACATCGACGACGTCGACGGCGACATCAACTGCTCAGCCAACGACTTCTGTTGCTGATACTTCCAACACTGTTCTCTTGACGACATTCCCTTCAAATTTTGACACTACATACGATTTGTTGGAAAAAATTAGGCAAACAGAAGATGACTCTGATAATACTGTTGTGCCAATCGATTCTGCAGAGAACGCAACCACTTTATTCTTCATGACAACAGCACAGCCTAGCAGTACCGTGGATATAGAGACAACGGCGAATGAAAAACAAGAAACGAAAACTTATCTTGTAAATGTAACTACAGAAGAGGTAATGCTTACTGCTTCATGCTTAAGATTTGCTTGCAGTTATAAATATTAGAAATGGCTTGCTATCACTGTTGAAATTTATTTTTCTATATATACACCAGCTATGCGATTATTGCTTTTCCTGTGTAAATATCTACTCTCTTGGTAGCATTTTGATATTCGTATTCTGTATATATTACAATCAAGGTCTGAAATGTTGCGTAGTCTGAAACATTTTCTGTAGGCCGGATGTAAAAGTGGCAGGGAGGCTACCCTACCTGACAATGCCTGGAAATTACGTTCATTTGTAAAAGTAGCCTCATATTACTGTGTTTAACTATTTTGTGAAAATTCTTTTTTTGTTTAGTTTAAACCTAATTTTTGTAACATTATTTTAATTTATTTAACATTTAATTTAACATTTTTGTTTAATTTTTATTATATTTTAGATTGGAAATTTATCGTTGTTAGTTGAAAATTCATCTTTTTGCTTGAAAATTCAACAGTTTGTTTGCAATTTTTACTCTCTCTTCACTGAAAAATCTTGTATAATTGAACATTCAACTTTTTTGATGAAATATTAACTACTACATTTTGTACTCAGAATCCATCCTTTTAGAATTAAAATTTCATTGCTTGGTTGAAAGTTAAACTCTTTTGTTGAAAAGTTATTTTTTTTTTTTGTAAAAGATTCATCATTTTAATTGAAAATTCATCTCTTCGGTCGAAAAATGAACTATTTTGTTCAAAATTAGTTTTTTTTTATGGAAATTAATTTTTGTAATAGAAAGTTTAATTATTGTATTTTGGGTTGGAAATTTATCGTTGTTAGTTGAAAATTAATCTTTTTGCTTGAAAATTCAACAGTTTGTTTGCAATTTTTGCCCTCCCTTCACTGCAAAATTTTATATAATTGAACTCTTTTGTTAAAAATGATTTTTTCGTGGTAAAAGATTCATCATTATAATTGAAAATTCATCTCTTTGGTTCAAAAATTAATTAATTTGTTTAAAATTCGTTGTTTATTTTGCTGTACATTATTTTTTTGACTGATAATGTAATTATAACAGTTGAATATTACATCATTTTAGTTAAAACTCATATTTAGTTTTAACACTTATATTTTTGTTGAAAATTCAAATATTCTAATTAAATACTCATAATTTTATTTAAAAATTCATTTTTTTTATTTAAAGTCAACTATTGCAGTTTCAAAATGCAACTATTTCTTGAAATATAATGGCTTAAAATAAAATTTAACAGAAAATATAACTATTCCAATTGAATATTCCATCCTCTTCGTTGAAAAATCGTCTTTAAATTAGAAAAACATGTTAACTGAAAATTTAACCATTCTATTGTTAATTGAAAATTGATCTTTTTTAGTTCAAAAATCAACTATTTTGTTGAAAATAATCTTTGTTAGTTAAAGTTTCATGTATTTTGTTGAAAAAATCCTCTTTTTTGATAAGAAATTAATCTTCTTGTTTAAAAATTTACCTTTTTTACTGAAAATTTAAATAATCCAATTAAATATTCATAATTTTAGTTAAAAATTTCATCTTTTTGGATAAAAATAAAATTACTGGGTTGAAAGTTATAATTTTTTGTTAATAATTCAGCTTTTTGGCTGAAAATTCATCTATTCCAGTTGGACCTTCATAATTTTAGTAAAAAATTCATCACTGTGAAAAATAAATTTTTCACTGAAAACATAACTATTCTATTTTTAGTTTAAAACTGATCTTTTTATATCAAAATCCAACTGTTTTGTTGAAAAATCGGGTTTTTTTGTAGAAAATTAATTAACCTTTATTTGAAAAGTTAGGAATTTGAAGAGGTTTAAATTTACTTCTTTAATTAATCCGTTTCTTTACAAATTCAGTTTTCATCTTGAACATTCATATTTTCGAGGTGAAAATTTAACTGTTCGTAGAAAATTCGACTTTTCATCTTAAAAATTAAACTATTTAGTTGACATTTCTTTATTTCTTGACTTAAAAAATCTGTCTTTTTAAAAAAGCAACTGTCTAGTAGAAAATTCAAATTCTTAGTTTTAAAATTGAAACTATTTAGACTTGTTTTTTTAATTTAAAAACCTTTCTGAGTTAGAAATTTAACTCTGTTGTTGAAAATCCGTCGTTTTGATTTTAATAAAATAATAATCTTTTTTGTTTGAAATACTGCCTATTACATTGATAAAAATTTCTTTTCTTCTTTGTTGCAGATTATACTTTGTAACTGAAAATTTAACTATTCCATGTTTGATTGCATTTTTTTCACAATTATTTGAAAGTTCATGTATTTTGTTGAAAATTCGTCCTTTTGGTAGAAAATTCAACTATTTAGTTAGAAAATACTTTTTTTATTATAAGTTTATATTTTCTGGCTGAGAAAGAAATGGTTTTCTATAAAATTCGTATGTTTCGATAGAAAATTCAATAATTTGATCGACTTTTTTTTTGACTGAAAAATCTTTCTAGATTAAAAATTAAACTTTAACTTAACTTAACTTAGGTTAAAAACTGACCTTTTTCAATTAAATATGCGGATATTTTTTTAAATAAAATTGTTTTTGGTTTAAAATTAAAAGTTTTTTGTGGAAATATCAATTGTTACATTTTTGTTCTTTTTTCGTGGACAATTAATCTCTTTCGTTGGAAATTTTTATTATATTGTGAAAATTTCTTTTAATTTTTTTTCTTTTGTTGGAAAAGTAATATTTTTACTTGAAATTTCAGAAACTTAAATTGTTTCAAATTGAATTTATTATAGTATATATATATTAAATTCTATTTAATTATTTTAAATTATTAACATATTAGGCCCTGATTACAAATGTAAATTTTGTACAGATACAATGCTACTATAAATAAAAAAGCAGCCTATAGTAGATTTTCTACAGCTTATGTTACAATAAGTTATATGTGCTTACTTGCATAAAATTCGAGACTATTTCAACTCATATTTTCCCTTCAATTGAAAATATCTGTTTACTAACTTTATTACTAATTTGCAAGAATAATTGAATAAAAATTGACATCTTGTGCTTAGCCAATGCAGGAAACGTTCGTATCTTCGACAAAAGAAGCTGTAACAACTCCAATAACAACTTCGACAACATCTACTGTTGCATCGAGTACGACTACTACAACAAAAGCACCAGTTCATACTCAAAAAACATTGGAAACGCCAACCACCACTGAAATCTTTTCTACTATTAGAACGCTTCCTCCGTTGAAACCCACTGTTCCTCTGGTTAAAACTGCTCCAGTACTGAGAAAAAGATTGCAAAAAATACGAGTTTTTGCTGGAAAGACCTTTACGCATATTATATCAAATGAAACATTCCGTGATGAAATAGACGGATATACAAGAAATTTACACCTATCTCTTGAACCAAAGATGAAATGGATTGAGTTTAACAATAAAACTCAAGAAATTTATGGAATGTAAGTATAAAACTATTTGTAGTTGAAAATTCATATTTTTTGTTTGAAAATTCCACTTTTGTGTAGAAAAGTCGTTTTTTTGCATGAAAATTCAACATTTTTGTTGAAATTTTTTTCTTTATTCACTTAACTCTTCCATGGTTAAAAATTTTATTTTGTTGACAGTTCTATAATGTCTTTAAGAATTCATCCTTTTTAGTTCAAAATTAAACTCTTGTTGAAAAGTTGTCTTTTCGGGTTGAAGGTAAACTTTTTTTTGTTGATTTTTTTTTGTTTAAAAATTTTTTTGAAAATTGAATTATTTTGTTGAAAATTCAACTCTTGTGATAGAACATTAATCTTGCTGGTAAAAGTTCTTTCTCTAAAAATTTAAGCAGTTTGTTGAAAAGTTATTTTTATGATTAATTTTTTTTCCTGAAAATATAATAAAATAATTTTCTATAAAAAAACTTAAGAGAAATTCGAAAAAAAGAAGTTCAGCTTCCTTCGATCGTTCCAATGTTATCTCCAGTATAGTTATTTCTGTTTTGGAAATGTAATTACTCCATTTTTGCTTCAAAATTAATCTTTTTTTAATTGAAAATCAAATTAATTTGTTCAAAAATTCAACTAGCTGGTTGAAAATTCAACTAATTGGTTAAAAATGGATTTTTGCTTTGATAAACTTAACTGTTTTGTTGAAAATTCCCCTTTTGTCCTAGAATATTAATCTTCACAGAAAAAATTGACTTTTTCACTTGAAAATTAATTTCTTTGGTTGAAAATTTTACTATTATGTTGCAAGTCCGTTTTTTGATAGCTTAAAATTAATTTTTTTCCGCTGAAACTGCATATATTTCATTTTTTCGTACAATTTTGTTCAAGATTCATATTTTTTAGTTAAAAGTACATGCATTTGGTTGAAAATAAATTGTTTTCTTATTGAAAATTAATCCTTTTATCTAAAAATGCATCTGTTCTATTTTTGCTTGAAAATTGATCTTTTTTAGTTGAAAAATCCTTTATCTTGTTTAAAAATCGTCTTTTTTTGGTTGAAGATTCAAGTATTTTCTTGAAAGTCTCATGTACTTTCATAGGACTTTATAATATTTTAATGGATTTCAAAGAATTCATACATAAGAATTGAGAGG
Organism: Druon quercuslanigerum; assembly: GCA_010014905.2. Lineage (NCBI taxonomy): Eukaryota > Metazoa > Arthropoda > Insecta > Hymenoptera > Cynipidae > Druon > Druon quercuslanigerum. Next base: position 25,478 of record JAAAKG020157347.1, on the reverse strand, counting down.
TTTCGTAAGATTTGAAAGATTTAAAAATATTTCAAGGAATTTTCAACTGATTTTAATCAATTAAAGAGATTTTAGAGAGTTTTTCAGGTATTTTGAAAAATTCTAAGAGATTTTTAAGAGCTTTAAAAATGTCAAGGGATTTCCGGACAGTTTTGAAGGATTTGAATTATCTTGGAGTATTTCTAATAGATTTCAATAATTTGAGGCGATTCCAAAGAATTGTAATTTAAAAAAATTCCCAAGTATTTTCAAGAACTTTAAGAAATGTAAAATATTTTAGGGTATTTTCAAAGATTCCAAGGAATTTTTAAGAGATTAAAAATGTTGAAGGAATTTATAAGGGTTCAAATATGTTAAAGGCTTTATCAAACATTCATGAGAATTTTAAGGATTCAGAAGATATTGAACGATTCTATATTTTTAAAGTTTTAGAATATTTGTCAACCTTCGAAGGGATTTTATAAGATTTCCGACGATTTTAATTATTTTCAGGGATTTTAAAAGGTCTCAAAGTATTTTAATACAGTTTCCAGAATTTCAGTAAATATTATTAGATATAATATAATATTGCTGCATTTTATAACATTTTAATGGATTTAAAAGAATTCATGGATCAGAATTTAAAGATTTCGCAGGATTTGAAAGATTTAAAAATGTTTCAGGGTTTTACCAGATTTAAAATAATGAAAACATTTTTAGGGCATTTTGAAACGATCCAAGAGATGTTTAAGATCTTTAAAAAATATCAAGGGCTTTTAAAGGATTTGAAATATATTAGAGTATCTTTATTAGATTTCAATAATTTAAGTGATTCGAAAGGATTATGAAAATTTGAGGCTATTTTTTAAATTTTGAAGGGAATTTCAAGAGGTTTAACATTTTTCATGGGCTCATATTAGATATTTAAAAATACTTTTTATGAGGTTTTAAAGAAATTTGTAAGAGTTTCGAGGGTTTCAATATTTTAAGGGATTTTACAATCTTTCAAACCATTTTGATCAATTTTCTAGAATTTCAAGAAATATCAGATTTTATATTATATATTACCTGAATTCTTATTAATTTATTCTGAATTATATTAATTTTTTTCAATACATTTTTTTAGTATTTCTTTAATTCACCTTTGAAGTTTTAAACTTTTTTAAACTCTCCTTGAATTCTTAGAAATTTAATCAAATTCTTTTGAATATCCTTGTATTTTTCTGAGCTTATTTCAAACTTAGTGAAGTCAATTAATTTTTTCATATTTTTGAGATTCTTTGAAATTAAGTAATCTTTTATAATAATGGAGTTTGTAATGAATTTTTTAATTCGTTTTCATCCTTTTGAATTCAATTTGAATCGTCTTGAAATTTTATGAATCATATTCCTTTTAACTTCTTTAAAATTTAAAATTTATAAATTCTTATTGAATATAAAATGTTTGTATTACATTAGTAAAAGATTCTATATTCAAGATATTACAAGATTAGAACTCTGATCCTTGAATAATAATGGCAAGGGAAAATGAAAAATTAGTTTAAAAAATCATTTTAATTACACATACCAATGAGATTTTTTGTTTTAATTTTTAGACCGCTAGTCGAAGACATCTCAACGCACAACTTCAGACTGACGGCTACGAATAGCCGAGGTATAAGTGTTTCTGAAGAATTTCCGATTTACGTTCAACAGCCTTCCAAGAGAGTTGAATTTGAATTCCACTTGTATTTGGATATTCTCCACCGGTGGGCTTTTAAAAACAACGTTGACTGGGAGTTTAAGGTTGGAACTTAATTTAAGTATATCTAGGTAATTAGGTAATATAATTTCAATGGTTTAATGCAACATGTATTTGTTAATTTGCACCAGGCTATTCGCAATCTAGCTCAACTTTTTGGAAACAAGGACAATTCATATATAACTATTACTTCAATTCATATTGAAAACGATGGTCGAGCTATTTTATCATGGACCAATGATACTCTTTCAACATTTTCAGAGTGTCCTGTTGACAAAATTGATCAAATCCTGCAGGTGAGTGATGAAATATACCCTTTTCAAATATATCAGGACTTTTAGCGTCCTGGAAATCCTTGAAAACCTGGGAAATTATTTTTTAAAATTTTGCTGTAAAAGTCTTGGAATTTTGTTCATGGTCCTGGAATTTTGATTCTCTTAAAGAAAAAATAGGGCTTTACATTTATTTTTTCCTAAACCGCGTTTTGGCTGCAATGGAAAATATTTCAAAGCTTCTCATGTTATCCCGTTTTTTCAACTTAACAACAATTTAATTTAGATTTTTGAAACATAATAATTTTTGGCTGTCAGTATATTGAAAATAAGTTTAAATTCGCGTGAGATATATTAAAATTGGTCAGAGAAAACATGGAAATCAGGGGTCAAGTGAGGGCATTTTATTAGTAGGAGAAAGTCATGAATTTTGAAAAAAGACTTGCAAAGTCAGAGAATTTCTATAAAAGGTATTTTAAATAACTGTAAAAGATGATAAATAATAATTTTTTTAATTTAATTTTTAATTGTTTTATTACGTTTATGAAAGATTATATGTTAAAAAATTATTTTAAAACTGTAAAAAAATATAAATTTGATTAAGATTCTCGTATTTGAATATTAATGATTTAAGATAATGAAAAATTGGTCAGACTAATGTTAGATAATTTTGAAAACGGAGTTTAGGGGAACCTGTATTTAATAATCTTGTTATTAATTTATTTCTATTGTATTTTTATTTCTTTTTTTTTCAGTTGCGTCATTTTTACGGTTATACTTATATTTACCAATTTTATTATTTGGTTTCAAATTGAACCTTTTTTATTAAAAATTAATGCTTTTTATTTGAAATGTCGACTAGTACATTATTTGTTGAGAATTTATCATTTTTTGTAGAAAATTAAATTATTTGGATAAGAATTGAACCACTTTATTAAAAAATCATTTTTGTGTTGTTAAAAACTCTTATTTTTTGTTGAAAATTCATCTCGTTTAATTGAAAATTTAACTGCCTGTGTAAAAGTTGAAATACTTTGTTAAAAATTTTTTTGTTTGTTTGAGGGTCAATCTCTTTAATTTTAAATTTAACTGTTTTGTTAAAAATGGTTTTTTTTTAAATTTTAAATTAACTTTTTTCATGAAAGTGAAACTTCCATTTTGTAACTGATCTTTATTAGTTAAAAATTTATAATTATTTGTAAAAAATTAATGTTTTTGATAGAAAGTTCCCTTTTTTTGTTGAAGATTCGTCTCCTTGGTTGAAAATGTAACTATTTAGTGGCAAATCCGATTTTTTGTTGTTGAAAATTACTTGTTTCAACTGTAAATTTAATTATTCCATTCCTGGTTCGAAATTTATTTTTTTAAATTGAAAACTTAACTATTTGGTTTAAAATACACATATTATGTTAACAATTCGTATTTTTGGGTTGAAAGTTTAACTATTTTGTTGACAACTTATTTTTTTTAATTCATTTTTTTTTAATTTATTTTTTTAATTGAAATTATAACTATTCCATTTTTGCTTGAAATTTATTTTTTTTTTTTTAGTTGAAAATCTATTTATTTTAATTAAAACTCGTCTTTTTGGTCATAAATTGAATTATTTTAGTAGAAAATTAATATTTTTGCTTAAAAATTAATTTTCGTATTAGATAGATGCTTTTTTTTACTTTTAAAATTAAACAATTTTGTGGAAAATTAACTTTTTGGTAGATGTTTGATACTTTTTTGGTTAAAGATACAAATGATCCGTTGAAAATTAATATTTTTTTGGTGAGAATTTAAATATTATGTTTAAAATTCGTCTCTTTGGTAGGAAAATAATCTTTTTGGTTGGAAGTTCTAAATATTTTTTTAAACTAAAGTTTATATTTTTTAGTTGAAGCTTTATATATATTTTTGCCCCTCCATAAACTCTAAATTATTGTTGTCCCGGAAAGTCTTTAAAATAAATTTAGAGGCACTTTTTTGCATTACAATTTTTGATCTTATAGGTGTGATGTTCTTTTTTTTACCTGAATGCGAAATTGAGATTTTATGCCACTCTGATTATTGTTAAATCAATAGAGAATAATTATTTATGAAAGTCGTTCTACGTAGAGACTAATTAGTGTGACACTTCTTAATTAAAACTTTAATTGTTTGACAGGTTTTAGTTGATAAAGAGGGAAATCCCAGCCGAGCCTTAAAAAATATCTTTTTACCAGAAATTAATGTGACAAATATTATCAATCGTCCTAGTGAACGCAGTCAGTGTAGCATTGCGAAAATAAAATATTCAAAATCAGAATCTACAACTGAAAATCCGGTTGTAAACCTAAACCCTATTTTGAGAAATCAAATAGATCGTTTGAATTGCACTGTTGGACAACTATTTGTATTCAAAGTACCCGATGTAAGTTGGTTTCTTTCAAGTTTAGTACACTTTTTTTTTATAAAATGTTACATATTTTTAAGGGGAAACTCTTATTATTGACGGTGCTTTTTTCAGGATACGTTCTTTGACACAAAAGACGGATCAACACGTAGTCTGAATTTGTCCCTCAAAAATGCCGATGGTACGGAAATTTCTCCAGATGAATGGCTACAATTTGATAGCAAGAACCAAGAATTTTATGGCGTACCAATGAAAAGTGATGACAAGTCAAGAAGTTACATGTTGGAAGCGAGAGATAAAGAAGGTTTGTAATTATTTTTATATAATGTTTAGGGCTAAAGCTCACTTTGACAACACACCTCGAAAAACCTGGAATTGTCGGAGAATTTTTGTTAAACGTCGGGGAACTTTTTCGAGAGGGCTTCATTTTTTTAAATTTGCAATATAAAATTGGATAACAATAATTCTTAATTTGTAAAAGTAGCTTTATATCTGGAAAATTACAAATCTGGTTGAAAATTCTTGTATTTTTTTCGCAAATTCGTTCTTTTTGGTAGAACATTAATCTTCTTGTTTGAACATTCATGTTTTTGATTTAAAATTAAACAGTTTGTTTCTAATTACTTCTCTCTCTTGGCTGAAAAATTGTTCTAAGTTTAAAATTCAATTCATGTTAAAGCTTTTTCTTTTTTTATTAAATTAAACTGTTAAAGTTGAACTCTTTTGTTCAGAATAATTTTTTTTGTTTGAAAATTCATAATTTTAATTGGAAATGTATGTCTTTAGTTAAAAAATGAGCTATTTTTTTGAAAATTCGTTTTTTTTTGTGCTGAGTAATTTATTTTTTTAACTGAAAATTTAACTATTCCGGTTAAAACTTTTAACTATTTTCTTGGAATTTTCGGTTTGAAATGTTTTTTTTTTTAACGTAACATGTAACTATTCCAGTTGAATATTCCATAATTTTAGTTAAAAATTCGTCTCTTTAAGTCTTTTTGTTAAAAGTTTAATTTTTCTGGTTAAATTGATAATTTTCTTTGAAAATTTATCATTTTGTTTGAGAAAGTGACTTTTCTTAATTAGTTTTGTTTGCTCGAAAATTAATTTTTTTATAAATTGATCTATTTTGTGAAATTTTTTTTTAAATTATTATATTTTTTTAACTGAAAATTTCACTGTTCCATGTTTGTAAGACAATTTATGTTCTTCATATGAAAATTCGAATAGTTCATTTCTTTGGTTAAAAATGTAATTGTTCTGTAGAAAATTCTTTTTTTTTTTAAGTTAAGTATTAATTTTCGTAGAACTGAAAATACAATTAATCTATTATTGGTGAAAAATAAATCGTTTTTAATTTAAGTTATTATTTTGTTGAAAATTTATCATTTTTGGTAGATAATTCAACTTTTTTGTAAAAACTTCTTTTTGTTTCTTTTTCTCATTTTAAATTGAAATATTTTCATTTTTTAGTTAAAAGATTACTTTTTGTTAGAAATTAATCTTCGTGGCTTAAAATTGGTCTTTCTTAGTTTAAAATTTATGTATTTCAGTTAAATATTCATAATTTTAGTTCAAAATGCATCTTTTTGATAGAAAGTAAAACTACTTAGTTGAAGAAGTGTTAGAATATTAATCGTCTTAACTATTCTGTTTCTAATTCGTTTTTTTTTTTTAGTTAGAGATTAATTTTATGGAATAAAAATGAATTCTATTCTATTCTTGGTTGAAAATGTATCCTTTTTGTTTTTAATTTATGTATTTTGTAGGAAATTTTTTCTTTTTGGCTAGAAAATTCAGATTTATTTACTTGAAATTTCAGCCTCTTTCTAATTTTTGTTGTTTTGTTTTTGTCTATTTTTGCGAGAAAATGGATCGTGTTTAGTTGAAAATTTATTTTTTTGTTTGAAAACTCGGCTTTTTGGGTTGAAAATTAAATTATTTTGGTGAAAAATTCGTATTTTCTTGTGGAATTCATCTGTTGTTTTTTGTTGAAAATTGAAATATTGTTCGGTGGAAGTATCATTAAATACATTTTTTGTTAAGAATTAATTTTTTTATTAGATTCCTCACTGGTTGAATATGTAACTAATGTGTTAAAAATTAATTTTTTCATTCAAAATTAATTAAAACAGTTCAGTTTGGAATTGTTAAAATTAAAATTTATTAATTTTCAAGACTTATATTTGAAATGCATCTTATTTTTAACATTTTTTTCATATGTAATTCAATTTTGAAGATTTTCAATTTAAAACTCTTTTAATTTCGAAGGTTTATTATTAAAAACTGATTTTCGAGATCAAAAGTCCGAAGTTTAAAATTTTTCAATCTTCTGAATTCATGAAATTTCACATGTAAATCATCAAAAATTCAGAATTTTGTATTGTAAAACATATAATTTATATGATTTTTAATCGTAAATGTTTTAAATGAAAATTTTTGAATTTTAGAAATCAACAACTGAAATTTTTACAATTTTGAAGTTACAATATTATTATTATTATTACTTTAGTAAATTATTTACAACTGAAAATTCTTTAATGTTAACGACTTCAAATTTAAAATTCCATTATTTTAATTAATATTATTATTATTACCAATAATTCTTTTGTTTTTTAATCTGATCTTTAAAGCAGCTTTAAAGGAAACCGAACGTGCTTTTACCGGAGATATGGATTAGAATGTTAAAACTATTATTAAATTTTATAAATACCTTGTAATGCGATATTCTAAATTTCTAGCGGAATAATTCATATTTATTTATTAAATGTACATAAATTCCGAATTTATTAAGTATCAGAAAAACTCAAAATTGTTGACTAAAAATGGAAACATTTTTAACATATTTGTTTTATAATAATTTTTTTAAGTGTTAATTCTGAAACAAATTACTATTTTTCACATAAATTTAAATAATTAATATCAAATTAAACAAATTTTGAAGCTCCAAAAAATCATGATGTGATCTTCTTAACAGATGTAATTATACCAGGAACACCGATGATGATCAATTATACAATTTTATTACCTTTAATACCGTTAATAATTATAAAAATAGAGACTGTCAATAACAATTTAGCATTCTGCAGCTTATAATAATTGCAGTTACGGTGTTTACCGAAATACAAACTTTTTTTCTCGGGATTAAATAATTCCGGAGAACTTCGCAAGCAGATACGGATCTTTCCGAAATCACGAGGCGCCAGACTTAGCAGTTAACGGCGTTTTCCTAAAATTTAGCAATAATTATTCCAAAAGTTATTAACAAGTTGACAAAATTATTTTAATAATCAGGTGTGTCTTTTCTTCGCGATTTCAATGATAAAAAAAAAAAAAAAAATTTCGATTTTTTTTGCAGTTAATGGTGTTTTTCCAAATACACGGCAGTCTAAAAGTCTAAAATGCATAACATTTTTTTTTCTCTTTTTCAGGTTTATCTGCCAGAGACAGCCTAAAGGTTAATGTCTATCATCCACCACCTGTAAGTTACAGCGTGGAATTCTCCATGACCTTAGAAGTTCCATACGACGAATTCGTAAAGTCGGCCAAGAGAAAACGCCTCTTTATTGAAAAAGTTTGCGAATTGTTTGGTGATCGAGATACAAGCACAGTGTCGTTGGAAAGCATTACCAGAGGCAGTACCGTGGTAACGTGGCGTAATAAGACTTTGGCGACGAGTCGATGCCCGAATGAGGATATTGATAAACTGCGAAGAGTCGTTGTCAAAGAGGATAAAACTTTGACAGATCTTGTTGACACAGTTATGGGTGGCAACGATTTTCCAGTTAAACAAATTACCCTAACCCCGTTGGGCTCGTGCTTAGGGGAATTGACAGGCGTTCACACGCCAGATAGTTTCATACCAAGTTTCGATGATTCCAGATCAGTGGGAACATCCACTGATGATTATTTGATTACATTTGTTCTTCCAGCCATTATTATACTGGCTATGCTTGTTTTAGCAGGCATCATAGCCTGCATATTCTACAAACGAAGGCGTAGTGGAAAAATGAGTATTAGTGAACAAGACGATGAAAGACAATCGTTTAGAAATAAGGGAATCCCCGTAATCTTCCAGGATGAGTTCGACGAGAAGCCAGATCCAGGTAAAACTCATATTTTTAGGGAGAGTAATCATATTGCGTGGCGCTATTTTCAGTGATTTTTTACCCGCCCCTCCCTTTTGTGACAGTTTGTGACAATTAGTTAAAAAATTCATCTCTTTGGCTGAAAGTTTAACTATTTTCTTCAAAATTAGTTGTTTTTTTCGAGAAAGAAATAATTTTCTTCACTGAAAATGTAAATATTTAATTTTTGGTTGAAAATTGATATTTCAAATTAAAAATTGATATTTTTCTGGTTGAAAATGTATGTATTTTGGTGAAAAAAAAATTTGTGATATTTCGGTAAACTCTACCTCATAAATATTGAAGCTGTCACTGGTTCTATTTTGAATAAAAAATATAACTCAGGGTGTTTACCCTATCTGAGAAACCTGGAATCGCCAGGGAGTTTTTATATAATATCTGGAAAAACCTAGAAATGTCAGGGATTTTTTTTTAAACTCAGCCATTTTGAAATTGCATATATTAAATTAAATAACACGTTCTTTTGTTTGAAATCGATATTATCAATTGAAAGTTTAATTATTCTGTTTTTAGTTGAAAATTCACATATTTTGTTAAAAATTCGTGTTTGTTGGTTTTTGTTTGATGACAATTAATTTTTTTACTTAAAATAGAACTATTTAATGTTTGGCTGAAAAAGTTCTTTAGTTGAAAATTTTGACTGTTTTATAGAATTGAATCTTCTGGGCCAAAAAATTAACCTTTTTAATGGAAATTTAATGATTCTAGTTAAAGACTCATAATTTTAGTTGAAAATTCATGTTGTTGGTTTCAAATTCGTCGCTTTGTTTGGAAATAAATTCTTTAACTGAAAATTTAAGTATTCAACTGTGTTAAAAATAAATCTTATATTCCAATTCAAGTTATTTTTGACAAGACTACACATTTTCTAAAAATGCTTTGAAACATTCTAAAATCTTTTGAATCCTTTAAAATACTTAGAGATTTTATAAAAATAAGAACCGTTATATCTTGTGAAATTCTTTTAAATTACTTGATATCATTTAAAATCCTACAAAAGTATTTAACATCTCCTTGATGTATCTGAAATCTTTTAAAATACCTTGAAAAATTAAAAAATCGTAAAAATTCATTAAAATAAGTAAAAATAATATGAAATTCCTGAAATATAACTTACATAAATTAAACATATTCACTAAAGTTATATAAAAAAAGCTTTTTAAACCCTCGAATTGCTTTAAGTTCCTTGAAATATTTGTAGATTTATTAAAATATTTTCAATCCTGTAAAATTCCTTGTTATTAAAATGAATAGAAATCGCTTGAAATTCCTTAAACATAAATTATACATATTAAACATATTTACTAAATTTATTTTGAAAAAATCCGTTCAAATCCCTAAATCCTTTGAGATATTTACATTCTTGGATATTCAATAAAATCCTTGAAATCTTTTGGAATCCCTTAAAATGCCCCTGTTAATGTTCGAAAGTATCACGGAATTTTTTAATATTTTAGTGCATTTTAAAGATTTTATTCGTGAGAATTGAGGTATTTTGTAGAGTTTTAAAGATTTGAAGAGATTTGGAATTCACCCTGAATTCATTGGAATTCTCTTGAACTTTATGAATTCACTGGAGTTTTTTTTATTGACTTGAATTTCCATAAATTTGCTCTTTTCTCCTTAATTCAATGGATTTTTTTTAATTTTTAAAAGTTTTAATTTAATTGATCCGGGGGATCAATTGATACAACGATTAAAGGATTAAAAGTATTTTAACTTTTTTTCAAGTTCCTAGGCATTTTTTATTGATTTCAATAATTTAATGGGATTTAAAAAGATTTGAAATACTTGAGGATATTGTAAAAGATTATCAGGCGTTTTCAAATGCTTTAAAAAGTTTCAAAGGCTTTCAAATAATATCAAATGATTCGAAAAATTATAAGAAATTTAAAAATATTTCCGTAAATGTTTGATTTATTTCAGTAGTTTGAAGGATTTCAAAGACTGAAATATTTTAGGCTATTTTAATTCAAGAGATTTCCAGGGGTTTTATATTAATTTGATCGGATTTTATTATTTTATTGGATTTCAAATAATTTTTCAGCAGGCATGAGTGATTTCGTAGGGTTTCGAAGAGTTGAAGAGATTTTAAAATATTCTTTTACAATTCATTTGTGCTTTGCCCTAAATTCTTAATAATGTATCTAAATTCTTATTAATTTATCATAAATCCTTCAAATTTTTTTTTTGAATTCTAAATTCACTCAATTCTACCCAATCAAATTAATTTTTCTATGTTTTTGAATTGTTTTCAATTCACTTGATTGCTTTTTTAATGCATGTAGATTTTTTTTATGTATTCCATCTAATTTTTTTAATTTCTCGAAATTCATTCAAAACTTATTGTCATGAATCAAATTTATTCGATTTTTAGCATTGTTCCAATTTATTTGAATTCTTTTGATTTTATCTTGAATTGTTCTGTAATCATTAGTCACTTCTTGTGTCAGAAATTAGTAGGATTTCAAAGATTTAATATTATTAGAAATTTTTTTTGGAATTCACCATGAAGTATTTTAAATTCTTTGAAATTCTCTTGAATTTTTTAAATTATTTTTTTTAAATTGTTTTCGAATTATTTGATTTGATTTTTAATTCGCCTTAAATTAGTATGAATTTTATTGATTTCTTCTCTTTGATATTAAATGTCTCTAAATTCAATCCAGTTTTATGGAAATCAATGGAATTTTTTATATTTTTTAACATTTGTCCCTGCTTATTTGAGTTCTTTTGAATGTAAATTGAATTGTTCCGAAATCTTCTAAATTTATCTTGAATTTTGTTACCCTTTGAGCACGAAAAAGTACCCTATGAGCTTGAAAAAAATTACCCTTTGGTCCCTTATTTTTTTCCATAGGTACTGTGAGGCCTGAATCCTGCGTAAAATGAATGAATCATTCGTTTTTAGCTTCATATTTTCTGCATCAATTCTTTCCATATTTTGAAATTTTTTATTTCTATGCAGATTTTCTTTCAGTGATTTATCTACAATCATGAAAAAATTATAGGAAAATCATTGTGAAACATGAAATTGATTTTGAACTGTATTTTCATTCAATTTCAGGTAATAAATCGCCAATTATTCTGAAGGAAGAAAAACCACCTCTCCCGCCTCCTGAATACCAGAAAACAGAAGATGGCGCAGATGTGCCTATGTTGTCAAAGGAAAATTCAGAAGAACCGTATCAACCACCACCACCATTTGCTACAAATCGCGACAATAATCGTCAAAATCGACCAAAACCTACTCCAACGTATAGGAAACCTCCACCATACGTGCCCCCCTAACGAAATACAGAAGATTCACCCACGCGCAAATATATGTTAGCTATGCTCGGAGATTCCCCATCTCATATACAAACTCAGATTACTACAAATAACCATAGAGGGCAGCTGAATTGCGGATTCAATGTTCACGATAATTACAGCAGTCGATAAAGTCTCGAAAATGTCTTTGTTTCATATGGTTTCTGTAGTGGAACACTTGGAGCAGAAATCACACGTTGCCTTTTGCAATGAATTTTATGACTTGTAATAATAGAGCAGATCTTGTTCACGTTTTACTGATGGAAAAGTGAATCTTTTATTCTCACTTGTCGGTTTCTTAAATATTTTTTTACTAGTATTCTAATATTAATGACACTGCGATGTTTCAGGAATCAGTGCCATTAATCAAGCAATACTCAATCAACAGTGTTGTACTTATATATGAATACCTCAGTAAGTATTCTGCAAGTCAAGAGTTGAGGCGACAATGAAAATGGATTTTATAAAGCGAATCATTAAGAATGTACGAAAGCTGCTGCAACAATCAATTTCATTTTTTTCTACTTTTTTTTTGTGTCGCAATTGATTTTATAAATAGTTTTTGTTCGTTCTTAGGCACAGAAAAGATTGCACTTTTTTACAATAATCTTAAGTCATACGAATAGCGCAAATAACTGCCAATTATCATGATCTAAAGGCTATATTCAAAACTGAATCAGGGTACATTGAAAAAATAATCATTTTATCTTTATATGAAACACGCACTAATGAATGACTGCAACGGTATTGAGCGCAGTCACATACTAGGGAACGTACTTAAATTACTTAACGGATTTATGGGCTCCTCCCTTACGTAATTTTTAGTTTTCATAAAAGTTTTGCTAGTTATTGCTAGTAGAAGGCAGTCGAGAACTTTATTTACAAAATAATAGTAATATTCATATAGCCAGCATTTTAATTTTGTAATATTTTTGCATGAAATCTTTTATAAGTGGAACGAAACAGTATTTAAGATACAAATTTAAAATTTTCGAATTTATTCATTTATTTTAAACAAAAAAATCCCTTTTTCTACTATAACAAATGTCTTTTTAAGAAAATACTTGATTTTTTAACCTAGAAAGATAAGTTCCTGTAAAAAAGTGCCATAGTTTATATTCCAATCAAAAAGGATGAAATTTATTTTTAAAAAAAGAATTTGAAAATCAAAAAGACAAATTTTCAACAAATAAAGATTTGTCACCCAAGAAAGAAATGAAAATTTATCTAAATTGTTGAACCTTTAATCCAAAAGACAAGTTTTCTCTAAAAAAATTTAATTTTCAATCAAAGAATATGACTTTTTAGCAAACAATTAATTTTCCACGAAACTGGTGCATTTTTATTTAACAAAAATGAAATTTTAAACCAAGGAAAGTATTTTTACCAAAAAAAGGAGGCTTTTCAAGTGAGAAAGATCAATCTTAAAAAATTTAAGTGATTTTCAGTTAAAAAATTAATTTTAAACAAAAAAAAGGCTTTTCCACTAAACAGTTAAATTTTAAACAAAATAGTTATACTTTCAATCAAAGAGATGAATTGTTAAGTCAAAAAGAGAAATTTTCAAGAATAAATAATTTTCTACGAAAAAATTTGAATTTTTAACCAAGTTATTGAATGCTCTAACAAATAGTTGTATTTTTATCCAATGAAATATCTCTTAAAACAGATGAATTTTTATTTAAAAAAAAAGAATTATATGAATTTCATCCAAAAAATATTCCCATTGTCTTACCAAAATCAAAATTTGAATTTTGCTACAAAAAATAAGTTTCTACGAAAAAAGTTTTATTTTCAATCTAAAAAGACTAATTTTTCAGCCAAAAACGATACATTTTTAGAAAAATAATTGAATTCGCTACCAGATAAAAAGCAGGTGAATTCAAAAATCGAATTTTCAACCAATATTTTCAACCACAGAGTTGCATTTTTGTCCAAGAAAAATGAAAATTCTACTGAAACAGGTGATTTTTTAAATAAAAAAATTAAAAATTTTAAAAAAGAATTTGATTTTCATCCCGAAAAGATTTTAGTTGCCTTATTAGCAACAAAATATAAACTTTAAACAAAAGGTTGATGTTTAAAATATACGAAAAGTGTTGATTTTTTAACCCAAAAAGATGAATTTTTAATAAAACAGCGGAAATTTCAAACAAAAAAGATGCCTTTTAAGAAAATTGTTAAATTTGTAACCAAATAATACAATTTGTTACTAAAAAGGTAATCTTCAAGGAGAAAGTTTTTGGTAATTAGCAAAAATTATGTACATGAGTGAAAGACCTCCTATCGTAACAAAATGCATCGACCCCCCCCCCCCCCTCCTTGAAGCTGTTACGTAATTTAAAAACGGTTCCTTAGTGCTGAAATATACTCCATTTAGGAACATCCAACTAACCTTCATAAAATGAATATCGAATTCAATACCGAAAGTTTTAACTTGTCATGTATAGGTAATAGCCAACTTTACCTACTGTTTTTACGGTAACCGTATTATGCTTTAGAATTTAGCAAATTTTGTGCATCTTGTATCATTTTACACTACATTACTGTGTAGATTTAGGAAAATAGGGTGGAGTGTAGAGTCCTGAAATAAACAAAATATTTAAATACATATATGGCGACTTTGTATGTAAAATCGACGAAATGAGTGATGTACTTAGGTGTACTAAAAATGATGTGCTCATGAAATAATCCGTATGTTGAAGTACATTCACTCAGCACACCCCTAGTCTGTTAAGATACTTTGTTGCGCGTTTCCGGTAATTAATTGGACTTTACACTCGACCCAAAAAATGCTTCCAATGACTAAGTAGGCATATAGCCATATATACATTACAAAAGCACTGTACTTTTAATCATATATACATTGCATTGTACATTAATAAGTCATTGTTCGATAATTCTTAAGAGTAGACCTTGAAACTGCTCGCAGAGAGTTTACACACTGAAGTACTGCCAGACTAATGCGTTACAGCAATTACATTTTATGCGTTTGAATACTTACATGCGAGTATTATAATCTAATAATACGATCATATAGAACATATATGTCATTTTGACTGATAAGTTAAAGTAATAATTGCGCCAAGCACAGATGAATATTGGGAGTATTGGTGTATACAGCGTCCACGACTCGTACGCGCATCCACGACTCGTCTGTGGATCCACGACTCGGTCTCACGCCTGTTCCCGGGCGTACGTACAATTTCGCCGTAAAACCGACATGAGACCGAGTCGTGGATCGCAACATTACAACACATACACACACACACTGACACATACACAGCTACTAAAACAAATACTAGCTCGAAAAAATATTTAATTTTATCATTTACATAGTTACCAAGCCAAAAAAAAAACAGGTAATACCTATAATTATACTTACGATACAAAAGAACAATAAATTAAAATGGATCGACAAGATGTGTCGCCGTACCAAAAGGTCCATGTTATATTTCTCTGTTTGATTGGGAAATATGTTTTAAAAAATTTCATAATCTTCTATAGGGGCCATCCATAAATTAACTTAAGACATTTTTTTCCGCTTGTTTATCCCTATGTTACGTCATTTTTCCAAATATTTATAGCCATGTTTTATTAAGTAGAATTTACCAAATTAAAATTAGAAGAAAGGAAATTAAAGTAGTATGATATATGAAATAGAGAAAGTGTAAACTCCTCGAAAATTAAAAAGTATAAAAAGCTTTTTATTTAGTAGAAAAATATTCAATAAAATCTCTTGAAATTCTGAGAAATTAAACTAATTCGATGGTTTTCCTTGAAAGTTATTGAAATTTATTGAAAAATCTTTGGGATATTTGATAATATCCTAGAATATTTAAAATCCTCTCAATTTTTTGAAAACTATTTCAATTGCTTTGGAATCTTTAAAAATACCTTAAATTATTTCAAATCCTTTGAAATCCATTGCATTTATTGAAATTGATTGAAAAATCCTTGGAATCTTGGAAAATACCATAAAATATTTCTAACCCATAAATTGATTGAAATATATTGAAAAATTCTCGGGAAATTCGAAAATACCCTTTAAGCCTAAGTTATTTTTTATGGATATTATTTTTTTTTACATAATGATGGGAAAAAATGAAAATACTAATTTAATATACATCGATTTTCAGTTGTGTTTATTTATTTAAAAGATTACGTAACAGTGTCAATCCCCCCGCCCCCAGATTTGTCCCTTAAATTATGGATTGCCCCATACACGTACAATCGAGGTATTGTTAATTGAAATCGCAATATTTTTAAAATAATTTTTTGAAATTACAATAAGGGTATTGTAACCGAAAGTTGTGCGCATGCGTCACTGGAACGGCGCCACCTTTAATTGTTAACTTACAATACATGTTTTGTAAAATTACATTGCGTATTGGCAGCTCGGTTATTTAATTGGCATAATAGCAGGTGCCAATTTTTTTTAACACATTCGTACTACAGCATTATATTTGTTTCCGTGTAGATGTTATTTATATTAAAACACGATTACAGAAGAAACTGGTTCATTTCAATTTCTCCTTCGCGCCTTCTTATCCCAATAACAATTACAGGTAGCTAAAGGTTAAGTAGAATATTTTTTTTTAATGTCAATTTACTCGTTAGAACGCATTATATCATTAACCCAGGTTTGAAATGAACAAGGTTCCACTGTATTGAAAAAAAAATTGATATATATTTCTGAACCTACATGTTAATCGGGGGACTAATTATTCCTGCAATCTGGTGTATACTCTATGCAATCGTTTGTAATCCCTTGAAATCTCTCCTTTCCAAAAAAATATTATAGGAACTTTAGTACAGTTTATAATGATTTTTTTATAAGTTTTTCACGATTCTAGAAAAAAATCTTTATATAAAATCATTGTAAGAAAAGAACGTTTTAAGTGGATTTTTCAATGTTTTTAATTGATTTCAAGGAATGACATACGATTCTGAAATAATTCAAAGGATTTTAAGGTCTTTAAGAGATTTACAAAATTTGCAATGATTTAAAAGAATTTTCTAGGATTGCTAATTATTCCAATTATTCTAATTTTTATAGATTTTTAGAAATTTCAAATTAAATTTCAAATTGTTTATTGGAAAAGGTTTTAAAAAATTGGAAGCAATTTAAAAGGATTTTCTAGAATTACCAAATATTTCAAAGGATTTTTAGAGAAATCTAAACAGTGGGCTACATGAAATTTAAAGGGATTTCTAGCGATTCCTAAGATTTCTATTGATTTAAAAGATTTCCAGGGATTTCTAAAGAACTTTGAAAGTAAATTAAGTGAAATTGAATGTCAAGGGATTCTTAAAAATTTCAAAGATTTCTAGGGATGTGAACTGTTTTTTTTTTTTAGAGTGAATTAATAAATAAATTTAATTTATTTTATATTCAAGGGATTTTAAATTATTTCTAGAGAACTAAATTCTAGAGAATGAATTTCGAAAGTTTCTATTGATTAGAATTTTTTATTTGGAGAACTTTAATGAATACATTTAACTTATTTTCAAGGAATTTCAAAAAATTTCTGCTCATTGTATTTTAATAAATTTTAATGATTTTCAAAGATTTAAGGGCATTTTAATGAATTTATAGAGAACTGTATAGAAGAAATTTAATTAATTTAATTTTCAAGGGATTTTCAATCGCTTCTACAGATTTTGAACTGTTTTAAAGATTTAAATGGAATTCAAAACATGTTAAATTAATTTAAGGTATTTCTAAGGATTTTAACACATTTCAAAGATTTTAATGTATTTAAGTGAGTTTAAAGAATTTTAATCGATATCGATTTTAATAATCTTAAGAATAAAATAGTACCATTATTCCTAAATTAAAATTCCTAATTAAGTTTCTACATTTGAAGAATTTATTTAAATTAGCCACAAATGACTGATTAACTCATTCAAAATGATTGATTCGGCCAAAGGACGTTACTGTTAATTTGTTAAAAATTCGTGTTTTTTGTTAATAATTAATTATTTTAGTTAAAATTTTATTTCTGTGACTGATAATTTAATTACTTCGTTGACAATTTGTTGCTTTTTGTTGGAAATAATTTTTTTTAACTGAAAATTTGTTTCCCATTTTTTGTTGAAAATTGATCTTCTTCTGTTGGAAATTCAACTATTCCAGTTAAGATTCGTAACTTTAGTTTATGAACTATTTTAAATTAAAAATATTTACTATAGCATGTTTGTTGAAAATCTATCTTTTTAGTTGAAAATTGAATATCAAAAATTTTAATTAGTTTTTTTATGGTTTAAAATTAATTTTATTAATTAAAAACTCAGCTATTACTTTTTTGGTTAATAATTGATTCTTTAAATTGCAATTTAAAGTATTTTAATAAAGGTTTATGTTAGTCACGTTGAAAATTCGTCCTTTTGGGTAGAAACTTAATCTTCTTGGCGGAAAATTAATTTTTTTAAATTCAACCGCTTGATTGAAAGTAGAACTGCTTTGTTAAAAATTCATTCTTTTTGATAATGTTTTGCCATTTTAGTTGAATATTCATCCGTTTGGTTACAAATTTAACTATTTTGTTGAAAATGAGATTTTTTTATTTAAAATTAATTTTGTTTATTGTATATTTAACTATGCTATTATGTTTTGTCAGTCATTGGATCCGTATTGTTTGAATCAGTTAAAATTGACTTCGAATCAGTTACTTCTGATTGATTCAACTTTAAAATGTGAGATAATGGGTGATATAAAAAATAAAACGATTCTTTGGAAATGTTCCACTTCTTACATTAACTCTTTCAATGCTGATTATCCTATAATCGTTTTCCATATATCACGAATTTCTATAATTTCTTTAAAATCTATACAAATTTATTGAAAATCTATTAAATCCATGAGATCTTTGAGCAATCTCACGCAACATTTTTCAGTCACATACCCGTAATCTTCTGCAATCTCAAGCAATCTTACAATCTAGTGTGTACACCAAAAATCCGAGTAATTAATCCCTCGATATTAATTGTATATGCGATGGCGAATATAATATATATGTTCGTAGCTATTTAACAAAGATTTTTCTATCAAATTGAATTGAACTAATTGATCAATAATCCAGTAAAATTCCGCCAATTCATATCGCTAGTGTGACGGTGATAATAAATTGAGTACGTAAGATTGAAGTGTATATTTGACATGTGGATGGATTGTAATAGAAAGAAATCGTACTCTAATACATGAATTTGTTCAAATTTACTTGAAAAAAAATATACATAAACGTCTATAAGGGAACGTCCATTAATTACACAAGGATCATTTTTGAAATTTTAGGATTCAATTATTTTAATCTTAAACGAGATTTCAAAGTATTTAAAAAAATATGTTTTTCAACCAAGTTTATGGTGTTTGAAGGTATTTCAAAGGACTGCAAAGTATTTTAAAAAATTACAAAATTTGTACGGTATATCAAAAAATTTGCAAACCTTTTTGGGAATTTAATGATATCAAGGAATTTCAAACTGTAATAATACGTCTCAGGATTACTTGATGGAATTTAGTGTCGCTGATATACAAGGTGATGTATTCAGACAATTGCGATTTAAGCTTCCTCATAAGACGTTTTCCTCAATGGAGTGAATCAGATCGCAAATTACCCCAAACTTATATGTTCTAAAACGTTTTGACGGTTAAAATATCCGTCGAAAATATTCGTAATTGGTTCAGCATTATCATCATTCATCGTTAACATTCTATAACGTTCATTAGTTCGTATTTCTTTACAAAAACACATGCTCTCGAAGAGTCATGAAGTTTCAGATGACATAATCTGGAAGCTGTTTCACTTGCTACAAGTTGTCGTTAAGCTCTTTTTATAGCATCGTTTATTGCAGTAGATGTATTTGTTGATTCCGCTTTCGTTACATCTTTAAAAAAATAATATCACTGTTCCGTATTAGCTTGATCTGGATCGAGAATTTGGGTTTCATCAGAAACCTTCCGCGGAAAATAAAAACGCACACATTTGTATAATTTATTTTAATGCATGTTCGATTGTG
Source organism: Druon quercuslanigerum (assembly GCA_010014905.2). NCBI lineage: Eukaryota > Metazoa > Arthropoda > Insecta > Hymenoptera > Cynipidae > Druon > Druon quercuslanigerum. Next base: position 5,630 of record JAAAKG020157347.1, on the reverse strand, counting down.
TATGCATTTGAATTGTGTTAACCAAATGTTAAAGTTCAGGATCCTCTTCATGTATTGAACATTGAATTATACTCTCTATGAGTAAAGTCACACCTTCAGGACTATCAAAAGATGGCAAATCTTGTCACCAAATTAACATAATTATGACCATGCAGGCTGTGTCTTAGCTGAATTACTACACTTAACCAGAAATCTAAATGTTCTCCAAGAATAGTAAAGTCTCTATACGTAATGCATTCAATATAGCCATCTGCTAACAGTAAAGCTTTCAACATATCTGTCCAGTTGAGGTAGTTGCAAGAAAAAGTTAAGTACAAACTCGAAAGACCAAGATTTGTTATAGTAGCCATTAATGTGCAAGTTGAATAATACCAAAAAAATTTAGTACCACGAATACCGCGCATTACAATATGTAGATTTCCAGCTATTTGCTGCAGTTTATCGCACCGTTTTTCTCAAGCGACTGCAAACTTTTCTTTTATCTTTATCTCGATGGTTGTCTATTTTCGGTATTCTATTGTGCACAAATAATCTACTCCGTGAAAACATTTATCGCATCACATTATTCGATTTTGAAAATAATCAAGACGTGTTATGTTAATAGATCTATATTAAAATCACGTTACCATCCGGATCATAAGACTTAAACCATTGATAATTCTTCAAACCATTTCGTTGTTACAGAATTTATAGGTGATCATGCCGTTTTGTGTCGTAATTCATGCATATAAGCACTCGAATTTGCCACCATGAATTTTTTCAGTGGATTATGTGGCATTGGAAAAATTGTACGCTTTAATGCCTATAAATCTAGACGAATTCAGTTTTGGTCTGAATGGTGATTTAACGGCATTCGAATACTGAATTAAGGCATTACATGGCATTCAACTGCATTCAATGGCATTAAATCCAATTTTTGTGGAGTCAAAATGATTCGAACGAAAGCGGTTTATAAGCATTAAAGTGTACAATTTTTCAATGCCATATAATATACTTCAATGCTCTTATTTTTACAAAGTTCACAACAATCTTGATTTTTTTCAAGATCGAATGATGTTTGTTGCTTATCTCTTGTTTTCCTGAATTATCTAGTGCTGAGCATCGATAGGATAGTTCGAAGCATAATATTATTATGAATGCATTCTATTAAATCTTTTTTCAAAATCGTGAACGCTTATTTATATGTAACTTTACGTATGCCAAACACGATTATTATGTATTTAATCAAATCATGTACGTTTGAGAATTTCATTAAAATTGCACTTCCTCTGTTGGATGCTGGATATCCTTTAGATTGCAGACTGATCGATGAGAATCGAATGCCTCAGTTGATCTTTTACAAAACATCGCTAGTCCTTTGTACACGAAGACTTCTTGACTAAAGTGATAACAAAATATCGACACAGTTGACTAAAGAATCACAAAGGAAAATTTGATTTGTAACAATATTATTTATACCGTTTCATTTCCGAATTCAGCGTACTTTATGTATGTTTTGCACTATATGCTGACAGAAAAAAAATTTATTTAGAAAGTCAATGGGTTCTGGAAACGAACAACAAACCAGAAGTAACGCATAGTATAATACTGTATTATAAGATAATCCATCTATGCGCAATATTAACGTAGGAATTAATTCTTCTGTTGTTAAATGTTAATATCAGGATCTATAATTCAGTGACCAAGTATAAAAATCTATTTGTGTTGCATATCACATAGCACCAAACGTCATTGCTACACATTGCCTGTCTCTAAAATTCATCACTGAACATTATACTGCCCTGATCTAAGGAGCAATTTAATATTTATTTCTCTTACCACAAATTTTTGATTAACCATAAAAGATTTTACCTGATCTGAAGGAAAATGACTTTTGCACATGAAGAAGCAATGAAAGGAAATTCTTCAGAAATTTTATCCGCTTGCTATATAAGGGGGGAAAACATGGCCGGCCCATGAAAACTTTTTTGTCCGAATATAAAAGATTTAATTCCACATAATTATATATTTATTGTTATATTGTTCCATCTAACAACTGAAAAAGTTTGTCCGCATTGAATTGTTGCTGCACATATTGTACAATAAAATATTATTTTAAGATAATATTTGTGGATAATTTTTCGGGGCTGGAAGTTTATTTACATTTTTTATTTGAGAGCTAGTACATATGAGACATATATTATAGACACAAAATCAATAAAAACCTTAAAGTAATTTTTTATAATATAATCACTAATGCTTTTCATAATAATATTGATAATGTTTTCTTTTTTCACGATGTTTCTAATGATTTTCATATTATAAATCTTTACACAACTTTCAACGCCTTAGTTAATGGATATTATTGAAAATTGTAACAATCATAATTTATTTCCTTGTATATACTAATTTCACTATTTTTATTAAAATATTACAATGGCAGCCTAATATTAAAGAACATAACTTAAATAATTTTAAATATTTTATTTTGTATGAATTGCTTCAGATAAACATTATTTGTCATCATGTATTTAAATTTTATTCTGAAATTTAAAGATTTATATATTTTGATATTAAATTTCACTACTATACAAAAAATGTATATAATATACAATTTAGAATTTAATATATACTAATAATGTATCTCCTAAAAAAGCCTTACGTAATGAATGGACGCTCCCTAAGTAAATATATAGTTTTATTGTTTTTCGTAGAAATGTATTTCATCCAAATAATATTGATAGTTCAACATCCATTATTTGGTTTAAGAAATGCTATATTGCGATAAACGATCATAATTTCATATCAAGTTTATAAAAATATCATCGCTTAATTCCGATCGCGACATCAGTTAACATATTGTATTATCTGAGCAGTATAAAAACTTGTCTACTATATAGTGTAAAATATTTGTATGAATTTATTAGCTCATGAAGACAAGCAATTTTAAAGGGCGGGACCTAAAAATGAAAAGAGTGAGGGAGGACCAAAAAACGATAACACTGGTCATTGTTTTATCTGAAAAATAGTTTAAATTGCAACTGTTTAGTGCTGTTTTTTGTAAAGAAAGCAGGTAAAAAGAATTTTTTATTCTGTTAGAAAAAAAGTGTGATTACTTACGATATTGTAATTGAGTGATTTTACACTGCGTCTTGCACATTATACGCATGTTGCTTTCCAATATGCGATGACTATATACAATTATACAATATTATACATATAATTATAAAAATGAATATAGATATAAGTGTGCATCCATCTGAAAAGGTTTCATGAAATTCATGATTTTCGAAACGAGTAGGAAAAATCCATTTTCGAGTAAAAAAAAAACACTGAAAACCCAAAATTTCTACTTCTGCAACCTTTACTCAGAAAAAAGTCTTAAACCACGATCGAAAACATGGGCCTTTTTCAGATGTATATAAATTATAAAATAAAATACTGTCACAAATTTTCAGACAAATAAAATAACTGTTGATAAGAATTATATGAAAGATGTGCACCATTTATTTTTTCAACAAATTTAGTTTCTCTAACAATAACCATGGACCATGGTTATCAAATAGTTGTATTTCTAACATCAAAAGTATGAAATTTTTATCAAAAGAGATTCATTTGCAGATTCGAAAGATGAGCTTCCAAATAAGAAAAAGTTTTTAGTCAAATGAAGAATAAAAATTTCTTCAAAAAATGTATTTTTCAAAGAAATAGTAAAATTTTCAGAATCAAAAGATGAATTTTCAACAAAAAAAAACTTTTTAGCCAATAAATAAAAAAGTTTGATCAATTATATGACTTTTCAATTAAATAGTTAAATTTTCAACCAAAATATTAATTTTTGTCTTAGGACATTAATTTTATAGCAAAAAAAGCATTTTTATTTAAATGAATTAAACGAATTTTTAACAAAGAGGATTAATTTAATTTTGAATTGGAAATGGAATTTTCTAAAAAAAAAAAAAAGAATTTTCGACAAATTACAAAAATCTTCCTCTAAATAGTTCAAGCAATAGATGTGATGTTAGTTCAAATTTTATTTGATTAATTTTTAGTTTATATTTTTTTTGTTACTATAAATTATCATAAAAAAGTAGTAATTAAATATTTATTGAGCAGAACTAATTTTCAATAAAAAAAAATTTGTATTAAAAAGTTGAATTTCTGGATATTTTTTTACAAAACCAAAAATTACCAGAGTTATAGCATTTACAAAATTCCAAAAAACACACGAAAAGGAAAATTTTATAAACCAAATAACGTACGATATGAAAAAAAGGCAAGAGAATAAAAATGTTGATTTTTGAATGCCCTACAAGATTATAATAACAACTTTTTGACTTTTCTTTAAAAAAAAAAAGAAAATTCAAATTTTGACAGCATAAAAAATAATGGAAAATCCAAAAATTACATTTTTTCAATGACAAAAGTTTTTTTTTTATAAGAATGCGCTTTGCTTTAAACGAGGCAATTAAACTACGTCTATTTCAATACTAATTCATGTTATGCATTGTAATAACATACATTTATGGAAATGAAATATAATAAAATAATTGAATTTTCGACAAATTATATAAATCTTCTTCTAAATGTTAGTTCAAATTTTATTTGATTAATTTTTAGTTTATATGATTTTCGTTTTTATAAATTATCATAAAAAAAGTAGTAATTAAATATTTATTGAGCAGCTTTAATTTACAATAAAAAAAAAATTTTTTTATTAAAAAGTTGAATTTCAGGATATGAGTTTTCAACAGAAAGTCGAAATCTTCAATAATCCACATTTCGTTAAATATTTTTGAAACTTCGCAAGATGTAGATTGTTTTTTAATATTTTCAAAAGTTCTAAAACTTCAAAATATCTTTGCAGATTTTGCTTTCAACATTTATTGAAACGGTTAAAATCTTTTCAAATTGTCTTAAGCAGTTATTTTTTTAAATAAAAAATAATGGAAGTTTTTTTCTAAGAATCTTACGAAAAATGTTGGTTTTTCTTGAAACCTATCCGACTTTTATTCTTAAAAAGTGTTTCGTAGCTTGTATATTCAACAATGTTTTTTATAATACATTTTGAAATACTGTCTATTTCAAGGTTTAGTTCATAATCTTTTATAAACTCACTTTAGCCATAAAATTATAAGATAAACCAAAAATCTTATTTGAAGAACATCTGCTGAGTTTTTACCTATTTCAAGGGCCCGATCGTCGAGTATAAGTTTAGTTTAGAGTTTATTATTTTACTCAATGGATAAAATTAAATCCAAATTAAGTCTCTGTCATAGCGACGAAAACACGTTCAGGCCTAAGTCCTTTATTACGGTACTCCTGTAAAGGGACGGGCAGAGGACAATTCCGCCCCAGCTACCTGTGTACCGTTCCGCCACTACGCGGCTTCCCCTCACACCGTCGAGCAGCATCAGCCGAGCCTGGTCAGCGGGGGTCTTTGTTCCTAATGAGGCCTAAAACATGGAATATAAAATTTTTTTAATTTCCCACTTTTTAAATCACAAATATGATATTCGAAATCTAAGAATTATAACGATTCCAACGATATGTTGTTTGACTCATAAAGTTAAAAATTAAAGAATTAGTATTCATTTATATGTTCAATTTTATGTACAACTTTATGGAAAATTTTCCAGTATTGAAACATC